>PVKN010014062.1:0-19455 GCA_004027915.1 Capromys pilorides | reverse complement strand
TTTTTTTTTTTTTTTGCCTAGCTGTGTATCTGTCTTTTGCTTCTAGGAGTACCATTATGGGTGCCCAGCTTGTAAGTGCGTACTACCAGTGTCCCCTCTGGCCCTGTGCTGGTGTCTGAAGTGATAAAGCCCTGTTGTTTTTAGCTTTCTAATTGTCTACTCTGAGTGTAGGATTGTTCTTCTCTGGTTTGCTTTCTGAGTGCTCTGGCCCCTGCCTTGGCTCATTTCTTTCATTCCATGTTCTCTGCCCATGTTCGTTAGACTCCGCTCCTTGTGGTCTTGACAGGAGCATTATTTTGTATATTCATGAGTTTGTCTTTCTGCTTTTGCAGTGATCTGAGGAGTTACCCACACTAATGCCACCAGCAAGGATCTGGCTGACCACCTGGGATCAGCCTGCTGCTTTTTACCATCTCCAAGATTTGTTAGATTCCAACTTCTAGTGACTACAGATAATAAATAGTTTTTAAAAAGTAGAATGCATGTTTCTAAGGTTGATTGTAGAGTTATTTCTACCAGCAACAAGGTGTTTTCTTAGCGTCTCCAAAGAGGCTCACTGAGTTCCAGTCACCTCACTAACCCAGGAGATGGGAAGTGGGAGTAGATGTTTTTGGCGAGAGAAGCACTGCCTATGCAAGTGCTTTTCATCCTCCAGTATCAGTGCCCATGGATTCCTATCAATAGTCTTTCCAAAGGGCTGGTCAGATAGCTCAGCAGACTAAAGTGCCTGCTCAGGTGAAGTGCAGCAACCAGGGTTCAGTCGCTGGTGTGCTGTGCCAGCCCCACCTTTGGAGTGCACTGAGACTGTGATTAAGACTGAGCATGATGGTGTGCTCCTGTAATCCCAGTGCTTGGGAGGTTGAAAATGGGAGAATCACTACAAGTGCAATCTATGAAAAAATAGTCTTTCCAGTGCCCTCCATGGTATGTAAGGAGCTTGGGGTGGGGACTGAATATGCAGCTAAAGTAGTTTAGGAAGCTATCCTCTGTGTTCTTCTGACCATGGATTTCTCTGTATCAGTTCCTCTCTCCCAAGTGCAGTCATTTTCATGCACTGTGAGTCATTTCTTCAGTCTCCACTTATTCCTTCTGCAAGGTTCATGTGAAGGTCTTTCAGCCGTAAGGCTGCAATCAGGGCAAACAGTCTCCCTCTACACTGTGGTTGTATTCTTCTTATCCTGTGGCTGGAATTCCTGGTCTAACTCAGTTACCATCCAGTTACTCCTGTGATTGATTTTTCATCTCTGCCTACGTAGCCTGGGTGTTGTAGCTGTTACGTTCATGCAACATGCTACTCTGAAGTTTCATGTCAGGACCAGGTGCTATCTCCTGCCCAGAGATACATTAGTAGCCTTCAGTATAGAGTATCAGCTCAGTACCGGGGAATGTGGCCCCTCTTTCTTGGGCCTAGGAGTTGCCTTGGGTATTTGCCTGGTTGTAGGTGGTGACTTCTAACAAGCTTACGCTTTCTCCTCTCCCACTCCAGCTCATCTTGGCACTTCAGTCCATGCAGTGGGAATAAACTAATTGGCTGTAAGAGGTAGTGGTTTTTTAAGGCCGGATTTCTGTTTTTCTTTCCTGTGGCTTTCATAGTTTTTCTACTAGAACCAACCCTGTGAGTGCTCTGAAAGCACAGCTGAAATAAAACTCCATAAGTCTTCTACAGTAGGTAGCAGTCAGGAGTCTAAGGATTTACCTGGTTCAGAGAAGCCAGAGATTATAAATATGCCCAGACCATAGAATATGATTGAAGCAAGATGTGACAGGCTATCCTAAAGGCAGGGCTCTCAATTTAATTTGACAACTTTTTATCTTAACTGCTGCTACATACAGGTTTAGGATTTTCTTTAAATTGTGAAGATGAGTCTCTATCCCTTAGACTGTTTGTTGATATGCCCTGGCTAGTACTGTTAATGTAAAACTGAGGCTAGATGCCATAAATCTGAAGATATAGATTATAATCTTACTAATGAACTTGTCTCTTACAAAATGGAAATTTTAAAAGAAAAAAAATCCCATGCTAGACTTGTTTATCTGAGATATGTCTTTGTAGACATACCAGAATACCCTCACAGAAGCTGGCTTCAAGGATGAGGAATGGACAGAACAGGGCATTGTGAGCTTGGGTGTGGCTGGTGCCTGCATCCTGGGGCATGTACTACTGTGTTTGGGCATGTGGCAGCTCTTAAAAGGCTATTCATCCATCAGCACACTGACCCCTTTTTCAAGTTTCATGTGTGATTGTTTTAACTATAAAAGTGTCACTTCTTACAAAACCAGTTTCTGTGTTCCAGAACAGTATTGTCAAACTTTTGGGCGCATTAGAATTATCCAGACCCATTTCTTTTTTTTCTTTTTTTTGTCTTTTTGAGACAGGGTCTCACTATGCAATTCAGGCTGGCCTTGGGCTCACTTTTGTAGCCCAGACTGGTCTTGAACTCACACTGATCCTCCTGCTTCAGCCTCCCAAGTGCTGGGATTACAGGCGTGCACCACGACACCCAGCCTTAGACCCACTTCTGAGTGTCCAATTCAAGGGTAGAGCATAAGAATTTGCATATCTAACAAGGTCTCAGATGCTGTCACTGCTGATTTGTCATCTATCCTTTGAAAACTGATGTAGAACATATAAGGAAATGAACATTTAGGGGGTCTGGGGAGATAGCTTTGTGGCACAAGTGCCTGTCTGGCAAATGCAAGGTCGTGTGTTCGAACCCTGGTCCCGCAAAAAAAGAGAAATGAACATTTGAACATCATCTTCAGTCTTTCAGAGATAGTAGTAGTTAACATTTTAGGGTATAATGAATGGTGGACATTTGTATTAACATGCTGAAAAACAATGATTATGCTGCATATATTATTGCATTTTTATGCTGCATATATTATTGCAAGTTCTTTATGTATTTAGTACAGAGTCTATAGGGTCTCACTGTGTAGATTGGACTCATAGTGATCCTCCTGTTTTCAGCCTCCCAAGCATTGGGATTACAGGCACACACCACCATGCACAGTCTCAGTTGTCATCTCAGCACACCCTGGGGGTGGGGCCAGCACTGCATACCAGGGATCAAACCTTGGCCATTGCGCTCTGCCTAAGCAGGTATTTTAGTTTGCTGAGCTATCTTGTCAGCCCAGTATTGCATTTTTGAAAAACCTTTTTTGTTTTAAATTGTGGAATAATTTTAGATCTACAGAAAAGTTGCAGAGATAGAACAGAGAACCTCTGTATACCCTGTACCAGTTTCTCTCATTGTTAATAACTTACACTATTATGGAGCATTTGTTAAGACAAAGGAACTGGGCTGGGGAGATAGCTAGATGGTCTAAGCACCTGTCTGGCAAGCACAAGGACCAGGATTTGATCCCCTTGCCTGTGTAGGCGACCACAACCAGGTGTGGTGGTGCACACCTGTAATCTGAGCATTGACCTAAAATAGTAAGGTCATTGCAAGTCTGAGCTGCATAGTGAAACCCTGTTCCAAATAAATAAATAAGAGATTAAAAACTAAACCAAACCAAAACAAAAAACCAAAGGAACCAACCTTGGTACATTACTGTTAACTAAACTGTGCACTATTATTGCTTAGAAATACTGCTTTTCATAAAAATACATAACTATATTTTCCTAAGATTCAACTAGAATTGCGTAATAACAGTTCTGTTTGAATTTTCAGTTGTTTCATTCTTTCTATATATTTCAGATTATTTTTCTACACATTTCTATGCACATATAATCACATATATACATATATACACTTATTTTGGGGCATGCTTTTTTATTTAAATATGCCTTTAGAGTTTTTTATTCTTACATTAATACATCTGGATCTGCTCCATTGTTTTTTTAGTGAACAAACACTGTTTTGTGCCCTTTAAAAAATCTTATCTGTTTCTAGATTTTAAATCTAGCAGATTAAAGGTGAGGCCTGGCGCACCTCTTTCTTATCTTACATAGGAGGTTAGAGATTAAGTACCCGCCTTTGTGGAGTATTTAGCATGTTTCAGGTACTGCCAAGCACTTAGCTTACATTATCTAACTCAGTTATCAAAACAGTCTTATGAAATAGGTATCATTACATCCCTGTTAACAGATGAGGAAACTGAGGGTCAGGAAGGTTAAGTGAATAGAATCCTTTGACAGCTTTCTAGATGAAGCTCTCTGGCATTGAGGAGGGCATGAGCCATTCAGCCTAGTGTGCACTTTGCTTGCTTGTTTAGCTTTCCTGTGTGCCTTAACTACTGCTACAATATGAAAGCTAAGGATACCCTTACGGAACTCACAGTTTAGTTGGACAAAGAAACATGTAAGCAAATACGTATAAGTACTAGGTGTATTACAAAGAGATTATAAGTTGTAGATGGTTACAGTGTAGGTTTTTGATGCCTTAAAAAGTCTAGTGAAGGAGAGGATATATGTGTTTTGCAACTGTAATATTACAGATGGAAGTAATGTGTAGATGCTCCTTAATTTAAAATAGGGTTACAGGACTGGTGAGATGGCTTAGCGGTCTAAAGCCCGTGTGTGGGGAAGTTTAGGCCACCTTGCAGGGACTGCGGCTCGATCCCAGGCCCCACATGCTGCACCACCCCTCATCCCCCAGGGAAGGCTGAGCTGGCCAAAACACAAACAAATATGTAATGTGGTTGAAGAAAATAAAATAAACTTAAAATAAAAAAATAAATAAGTAATAGGGTTACACCCAATAAAAACATCATAAGTTGAAAATATTTTAAGCCGAAAATACATTAAATACATCTGTGCTCTGGATAGCAATATAGCACATTGTAGTCATAGTTTATTCCCCTTGTGATTGTGTGGCTACCTGGGAACTGTGGTTCACTGCCACTGCCCAGCATCACCAGTAATCACATTGCACATCACTAGCCCAGGAAATGTCAAAATTCAAAGTATATGTACTGAGTGCATAAGGCCTTCATCATCCCTTAAAGTAAAAAAAATTCCAAGTCAAACCATTGTATGTAGGGACTGCTTACATAACACCAGACTTGACAATCAGACTCAAGTTCAAATTCTAAATAGTGCCTGAGGTAGTGGCACATGTCTGCACTCCCAGCACTTAGGAGGCTGAGACAGAGGATCGCCACAATTTTGAGGCCAGCCTGTGCTGTGTACTAAGTTCAAGGCCCTCCTGAACTACATAGTGAGACCCTGTCTCAAAAAACAAAACAATCAAAACAAAATGCTTTTTAAAAATTCTGAATAGTACTTTTTAGCTGAGTGACTTTAGGCAAGCTCTTAACCTGGATTTTTGTTACAAGCATCTTGAAATTTCCTAGGGTTATTGTTAAGACTGAATAAGTACATAATAAGTAAGGAAAAAACTACTATTCTGCTTCCCAATAGCATGAATACATATTAGTCTTTTAAGTATAAATGTACACTCTGCCACATCAGTTACTGGGTAGGGAAACCTGCCTTTTAAAGAAAGTCCTTGGGAAGTTCCATATGTATACAAGGAGCCAAATCCTATAGTCTGCTTTCTTTTTTGTTTCCAGACCAAATCCAGAAGTCTTGTGCGAACCCTTTCTGTCTTGTCTTTGGGTCCTCAAAGTATCCTCCTCATGGTCTCTCCTCTGTGAAGGTAAAGTTTCTTGTACTCAAGAGACACATTAAGCAGCAGTTGCAGAATCAGATGCTATAGAAGAGGCTCACATCCTATGTGTCAGATTGGGCTTACACATTCTGATTTTTGAAAAGTTTTTTTACCTCTGTAACTGTCCTTTTATTCTCTGATTTTTAAAGACATTAGCTTTTGAGTTTTTAAAGCATAGAAGGTTCATGAAACATTTTGTGCAATAAGATTTTTAATAAATTATATTTTATTCTAGTTTTTTTCTGGTTCCAAATAAATTTTAGGAATAATTTCTCTAGGTCTGTTAGGTATGTGGTGGTATTTTGATAGAGATTGCGTTAAATCTGTGTAACAATTTTGGGATAAATTATATCTTGATGTATGAGAAGTCTTCATCATGAATTGATGTAATCCTCAGTTCTTTCAGTGGGAGGGAAAGATTTATGTCAATATTTTCTCCCCTACTAGAAAAGCAGAACAAAACCTCAGCAGGCCTGTGTCTTATGTAGCCTGTGGCAATTCAGATTGCCACAGGTTAGATACAGCGCTTTTTGCTCTTTTCCTTTCCTGCTCATGCTTGGAGTAGAATGCATTCCCACAAGGATTCTGTGCTAGGAATGCAGGCATAATACTATAAAAAGTTTTGTTGAAGATATAACTCAGGCAGACTGAGTTAAGGGAAAGACTAATTCCTTTGCCATGCAGTAACTTGGAGGTCTTCCTAAGTTTGTCTTAGGAAAATTGGTGGTTAAAGTTTGTTCTATGGTAATCTAAACTGTCTAAATAGTAATCCTGAGAAGTATGGTAGTGTTACTTTTCTTTCTTCTTCTGGAAAATCAGCTAACTTGTACAGTATATGAAAACCTACTTTCCCAGATTTGAAGAGCAGGATTATTGTTTTTAGGAGGCAGTAACTGAGAGCCACATTAGCCCCCCACCCCCAGATGGTTCCCCCTTAAGAGAGCCAACTATTCAGAAAACTTAATCACAGGTTCTTCTTCCATTCATACTTAATCTGGTTATTCAGAGGCCCTTGCTTTCCCTCTTCAGAGGCTGCCTGTGCCTGACCCAGGACCACAGAGGTCTCCTCTTGAGATTTTAGGAGGCTCAAAAGCAGGATCCTGCATGTCCTGTTCTTTGACTGGGGCGGTTGATTTGGATCTTTGAAAATTAATTTTTGGTTATGAATTATAACCAGCAAAGTTGCACACCATAATTTACCATTGCATCCAGAAGCTTTGGATGGTTTCAGCCAAAAAACTATTTTTTAAATAAAATGACCAAAATGTAATGGAACTTTCTTTTATTGAGATTGTTATATTTTATGAATAATTGTTCCTTTTGCACTTAAACCATCCTGATAAGGTCCTCCCTCATTCCTTTTCTGCCTTTAGTTCTGTAACATGTTTAGTGACAGGAGTAAAAAGGTCCTTAGGAAGTCTTCATGTAGTTGAGAGCCCACATCTGTCCTCATATATGTACTTTCCTCTGACATTAAAACACCAAGAGTAGAGGAGGGTTTAGCCACCTTATTGCTGCAGAAAGGGTCAGCTTTGGATGGCAACAGTGATGACAGCTAAAGAATATCAGGAGTTCCTTTCTATTTATTAGCAGTATGGCACAGAGCTTCTTGAACAGTGAACATTTATATTTTGATTTGAGTTCAAGGATTGTTTTAGTCTTTATTGTTCATTTTAGAAATTTAATTTCAGGTGTATTCTTAATAGTGTTAAAATTCTGTACAGGCAATTCGAATCTTGCCAAACTGATAGAACAAAATTATTATTTCTTTTTATTTCATGTGTACTTGGCTGAGGGCAGTCCATCATAAAAACCTGGTGAATTGAATGAATCATTTAAATTTTGCTTTATTTTTGCATTTATGCCTGTAAAATGTTGTGAAGACAGGGCCACTGATAAAAACAGATGGCATAACTGTTGAGCTTTTCAGTATTTAAGCTGAAAAAATAAAGAAAAATCTCTCAGGACATTTTAGCTTTGTTCTTTGATGGATTTTCAAGCCTGAGCCCTTAGTATGTGTACCTCTAAGCCCACAAACCTCTCAGTTGTTTTAAGAAATGATTTTGAACAAACCTTACCTTCTTTGAACATCCTAATACTTTTTTTTTTTTTTTTTTTTTAAAGCAGGGCTTATCAACAGAGCTATGTGGTACAGACACAGAGATCTGGGATGAGGACATACAGATGTTTCCACCTGCCTAGTGGCCTGACTCCTACTGTGAAAATCCCCTAAAACCAACAGGTGGACTGTTCATTTTTGAGAGAGAAAGGAGACCCAGCGGTTGCATAGAGTATGTCAGGGCAAGGCAATCAGAAACTAAATGAGCAGTGATGACCAAGCTTTTAGCCCCCTTTCTTCTTTCTCCTAAACCTCACAGTTGCAGCCTGGCAATGGAAAGAATATTGCCTGGAACAGAGAGATCTGGACTTTTTTGCAAACCATTGACCTTGAACAAGTCTCTTAGAGTCCCAAGGTCTTTTTCCAGAGTGAGGGAGTGGGACTTTATTCTGTAGTGCTCTCTTCCTGTTGCAGCCTGTGTGATTCCTGGGCATAGGTCTTATGTTTGGCTAGAGATCTGAACTGTAAAAGGGTCTATCTGAGGTGTTTGTTTACTTAGGGGCCCTGGCCTCTGTTAAATCTTGTGTCTTTAAGTTGGGAAAATGAGGGCAGTTTCTGCTAAAGTTTGTGTATCTTTAGATTTCTCTTTAGATGCTGTGAACCTGTGGTAGGTCCCTGTTGGGAAGGAAGCATGTCGGATTAAAGATTTATAGATTTTTCTGGCAAGAGATGATCATATTTATACGAAATGATTCTTAAAGCTGACACTATTTTCTCTCTTTTTCCCTACTTTCCTCCTTGTGGAACAGCATAAAACTACCAGGTTTTATGTTCCACTGGGCAGCTGCCTTGGGTTTGATGTTTTTCTTTCCCCTTCTTCCTCCTCTTGTTTCCCCCTCCCCTTCTTGCTTTGCTCTGAGGGGAACTGTACCTTTGTGGTTCTTCTGCAGCTGCTGGACTTTGATGGGGACATGCTTGCTGCCTCTACACTTGCTTCCCTTAGCAACCGGTCCTTTGACGATGACCTCTTGCTGTTTGCCTGTTGTCTCTCATGTTGGATTATAGATGAGAGATTTACCAAGCTGGGGGTAGCGGCCTGCTGTTAGCACATTTCTTTTAGGATTCCTCGCGTCCCTCAGCCTAAGGTCTTTTCTTTCTCCAAAATATGAGAATCAGAGAGGTTATGTATATGCGTGTAAGGTTGGGTGAAGTATTAATGCTAGCACAGCTTTTTTTTTTTTTTTTTTTTTAAAGATTTTAGGATGGTCTTTGCTGTGAGCTAATAGATGCTTTGGTGGTTATGAAGGCTACTTAGTTTACTACTCATTTTTATTATCATGTAATTAACATACACAGGAGAGAGTAAGAGGTGCCATTTGTTCCTTTTTTACCTTCCCCAAGTGTTTGTGTGTTGGCACTAAATTTGATTCCTGAGGTAATCTGAGCTCTGGGAATTACCAGATTACCTAAATCTCCACACATTTTGGCACCCCTGTTTTCCTACAAAGCATTGAATTTTCACTGTATTTGAAGGAAAGCAACTGCCTGATACAAGGCCCAGGGTCTGTGTGAACAGCTCTTGATGTGCTGTGCAGCTAGGATATGCGTGTCTGTTTACCTCAGTGGGTTTGCCTTGGACAAGGTGTGGATTTAAGATGTTGTGGGTGCTTGCTTCGGCAGTACACATATTAAAATCGGAACTGTACAGAGAAGATTAACATGGCCCCTGTGCAAGGATGACACACAAACTTGTGAGGTGTTCTATATTAAAAAAAAAAAAAGAGATGGGACACCAAGAATTCTGAAAGAAAAATGGCTTAAGCAAAAAGCCATCTTTATTGACACAAATAAAGGTTAGAATAAAATTAACCATCTTCAATAAAGACACATGAAAACAGACACTTATTATTGTACTGCTCATACGTGGGTCAAGAGTTTGGTCTGGGAATATATAGCTCAGTGGCACAGCACCTGCCTGGCAATTGTGAGGTCCTGAGTTCAATTCCCAGTACAAAAAAAAAAAAAAAAAAAAAAGATCCTGTTGGGGCTGTGAAAATAGCTGTGTAAGTGCCTATCTGGCAAGCACAAGGTCCTAGGTTCATTCCTTGTACCAAAGAAAGGGAGAGGGAGTGAAGGAGGGAGGAAGGGAGAGAAAGAGACAAAGAGAGACAGTCTTAAAAATATTAATATCCCTTGACTTTAACAGCTTTTTTTCCTTCTAGGAATTTTATTCTTAAAAGAGTCATAGTTTTGCTTAACTAAAAAAAATAAGAAAAAATATATAGCATATGCAGGAAAAAGTAAGAAGACTATAATGGAATTCTCAGACTGTTTCTTTGGCGTTTCAATTTTTTGTTTGTTTATGTATTTGTTTATTTTTTGATGCCAGGGATCCAGCCCAGGGCCTTGCAATATGCTGTGCCCGGCAAGTACTTTTACCACTGAGCCACACCTCCAGTCCTGTAATGGGATTTTTATTTTTCTTCATTGCATTTGTAAGTTAAGAAAGTTTAATGGACTGGCCATCTTTTGAGAATATTTTTATCTAAAGCTAAGTGTATTACAAGTGAACCACGAAGATATCTTTGTTTTGTTTTTGTTTTTTGGTTAGGCTGTTTATTGTTTTTTGATTAAAGCCACCATCATTCTTCATATGGGAAATACTTTGTGATTTTAAGAGGTTGCAATTTTATCCAAAATAATTTGTATCGCTTAGCAGGAAATAATATACCATCCTTCTGCAATCATGCAGTGATCTCTGACTTCAAAATGACTTATTGGTTTTGAGAATTGGTGTTTGAACCAGTTGTTTATGGCAAAGTCTCCAGGAGCTGTGCATTTGGTAAAGGTGGATGAGTGGCAGTGGAATTGGGAACCCTTCTGTTTGTTGATGGTTGAAATAGGTTATTATAGATCCTATTTATTTGGGAATTTTCCAACTTGGGAAGAATGAGAAGTATTAGCAGATAATGGTCATAGGATCAGGTTATCTAGGGGTGTCAGAATTGTGAGAGAGAGAAGAACTTGGGAATGGTGTTTAGCAGGTAATTGCTGCTGAGTATTGAAAAGGATCTTTTGTGCTATCATGGCTGCCTTCTTGGTCTTGAGTTAATTCTAAATGTGTACCTTTCAAGGTTATTTGACGTTGGGGAAGAATCCATAAATTTCATGTTATCAGATCTGATGAATAAGGTGGATGAGGATACACCATAATATTTTTACAAGCTTGCCTCTCTGTTGGATGGTACTCGGCAGTAACATTCACCATATTTTAAATCACAGAATCAGTAAGAACACTCACTAATGAGGGCTTCCAGAATGCTGCAGAAGGTGGCAAGAATGATGAGATGGGATAAGTGTGTTCAAAACAAGGGGAACATGTTGAAAGGAGTTAAAACAATGCCCATTATTGTAATAATTATTGAAATTTTAAGTATACACCATATTTGTTGATCAACCCTGTGAAGTTGGTTGATTTGGGAGATGAGTAGTTATGAACTCTTGGGCTGACAAACTTTATGCTTCTTTGGTCCCACTGTCACTAATTACTTAAGGAATTAATAATACTAGAAAGAAAATATATAATAGCAGCCATTTCTCAGTAAGTTGATGAGAGCCTTGTTCACAATACTACAATGTGGTTAAAACTAGAACACTGCTTCTGTTGAGTTCATCATTTGGGAGAGACTGGGGAAGCTAGAGTTGATTCTCTCGAGAGGGTTCAGTCATTTAACAGTCTTCTGTTTTGATTCCCTTAAATAGGAATCTAGAGGTATCTAGATATTTTTCCTTTGGTACCTTGTTATCAACTATATATTGCTGATTAATATTATACTGTATGGACATACTACATTTATGTACCCATTCAGCAGTTCATGGGATGTTTGGGTTGTTTATACTATTTGGTTATTATGAGTAATGCTGAACATTCTTTTTTTTTTTTTTTTTTTTTGCGGAACCGGGGATTGAACTCAGGCCCTTGCACTTACCGGGCAAGCGCTTATTCTACTGAACTATCTCCCCAGTCCCATGCTGTGAAACTTCTTGTACAAGTTTGTGTGAACATGTTTTTCCATTTCTCTTGGGTTTATGCTTATGAATAGAATTGCCGCATCATGTGTTTCATGTTTAAGGAACTACCAGACAGTTGTTCAGTGTGGCCATACCATCTTACATTCCCATCAGTAATGGAGACTAATTTCTGCATATGTTCATTCTGTGTCATCATGGGGTTCAGTTTTTTTTTTTTAAACTCTGAATTGAACTCAGGACCTCACACTTGCCAGGCAGGCACTTATGCCACTGAGCTATATCCCTGGCTCATCTGTGTCTTCACTAACACTTGTTACTATTTACCTTTTTTGATGTGAAGTGGTATCTCATTATGGTTTTGATTTGTATTTGCCTGATGACTAATGATTTTAAGCATCTTTTCATGTACTTATTGACTATTTCTATGTAAGTTCTTTGGAGAAATGTCTGTTTAGATCCTTTGTGCAATTAGGTAAGTCCCTTGTCTCTCTCTCCCTTTCCCCCTCTTTCCCTCTTCTCATCTTCCCCTCTCTCTCTCTCTGCCAGTGTTCTTACCTAGGACCTTTTGCATGCTAGGCAAGCACTCTACACCTGTGTTACATCCCCAGCTCTGTCAGTCTGTTTAATGTATGGCTTAATAGTAGGTAGATTCTCACGTCTATTTCATTCATTCAGTAATGGAGAGTAAAGCCACATCCTACACACTGGTCTATATTGCAGCCCATTTTTATTGTTTATTTTGCAACAGGGCCTGGCTAACTTGTCCAAGTTGGGTTTGAACTTGTAAACCACGTGTCTTAGCCTCTCAAGAGTGCTAGGATTACAGATGTGTGCTACCATGCCCAGTATGCTTTGACTGAAGTATATGCAGGAAATTTGGCTTTGTACACATGTTGTTAAAGATGAGTAATATTTTAGTAGCATCTTAAGATAAATATGGAGCTTCTTTAACATTGTATAAAAATTTGACAAGAGGAGTTTTCTTTATAGAAGATTCGTTGTAATGAAGATTGACTTTCTTTCTTTCTCTCTTTCTTTTTTGGTAGTGGGGGTCTAACTCAGGTTCTTAACACTTGCCAGGCAGGTGTTTATACTGCTGAGCTCTTATTACTCTTACAATGAAATCCATTGGTCTGTCTGTCTGGTACCTTGAATAGAATTTTCCTAATAAATAATTTTATCATTCATTGTTCATTCTGAAAATATTGATTTACTTAGTCATGCAGCTCTTCCAAACACAATATCCTATCTTAGTAGGAAAGTCTTTAAATATCAGGATTCTGTCTCACTCACTCATGGTGATAGATAAAATCCCCCCCCCCCCTTTGGGCACATAATAGATGGTGTTGTTTTTATTATTGACACAAAATTTTCACAAAGCTAATTCTTCAGAGATCTATAATTTTTGGAACTTTGGGGCCTTTTGTGTCACAGGCTCTTGCTCATCAAGAGGCCTGCTGGACTTTGCTTTAGAACTGCTATCAGGCCCTCTGGAACTTCCCTCAGGAGCTACATATCCAAATGGGAACACAATAAAATTACCAAGTTATGCTTTTTGCAAGCTACATGGAAAAGGCATTTTTAATTGAATACACTAAAAGTAATTACCAAAATATCCTTACCTGGATAGAATTGATATTTTGTTTTTGTTTTTTTTTTAATTTTTATTTATTTATTTGATACAGGGTCTTTCTATGCAGCTCAGACTCATAGTGATCCTCCTGTCTTAGTCTCCCCACAGCTGGGATTGCAGGTGTGCACCACCATGCCTGGATTCAGGGCCAGCATGGTGCACCCAGGCTTTTGGGGCTGGCATGGCATGCAGTCCTGGGGATTGAACTCAGGACCTTGAGCTTACCAGGCAGGTGCTTACACCGCTGAGCTATTTTCCCAGCCCTAGAATTGATATTTTGTATTTGTACTAAGATGCCCAAATTCTAATGTTTATATGAGAGTTCGAATTTTACCATTGGCAACAAAAACAGCTTAAATTATTTTTCCTTAAAGTAAGGACTTGCTTCATTCCTTTGAGAAAGTGTCTGCCCTATGTCTGTCTGTGAATACCTGAGATATAACCATACTTTATCAATTGTTCTTTTAAGTATGATAGTATTACATGAAAAATAGGCTAGTTCAGCTTGCAACTCACAGTTGTGTGAGTTGAAACAGCCATCTGGGTTTGGTATGCAGCCTTTTGTCATACAATATTTTAAAAGGTATTCTTGGAGCCAAGATTTAATAAAAGTAATAGTTTCAATTGCTTATCAATATTGTTTCATCAGTATTCTAAAAAACTTTAAGGTACAATAGATACTGTGAAAGAGCAAGAAATTGTTCAACTAAACACACTAGATAGTCTGAATAATTGTACTGCTGATTTTTGTTAGTCTGGTGAAAGGGGCAATTAAAACTTAATTGTTTTTTTCTCTCCCCTTTTTAATTTTTTTTATAATTTTTGGACTAATCTTCCATGCTTATATCTGGTATTCTGAGCAACTAAGTTGAAGACAATAATATACAATATAACAACCATTGTCGAGTTCCTGTAATTTTGTTTAGTAAAATTCTGTATCATTTCTTTTTTCTTTCTTTCTTTTTTTTTTTTTATTAATTTTTACTTTCTTTAAAAAATTTAAGAATAATTAAACTTTAAAAAAATATACTGGGTACCCCATGCTGTGCCAGCCCTGTCCTTGGGCGTACTGTGCTGGGACAAGTCATGAGTCCAGGTATGGTGGCGCATACCTGTAATCCCAGTGCTGGAGAGGCTGAAAATAGGAGGATCATTGTGAGTCTGAGATGCATAGTGAAACCCTGTATTAAATACATAAATTAAAAAATACATACTTTATGTATGTGAAATAAAGGAAAGCCATGGCTGGGCCATTAGTGTATTTTGTGCCTAGTTCCATTGCTGTGATTTATGGACTAATTTGTTCTCACGTATTTTTGATGTCATCACAGGTATCAATAGAGTATAAAAGACAGATAGTGTCTTTTTATTACAAAAATATTTGTGCTCTCACACGTTAACTGAAAAAGTTGAAAGACATCCCACCCAAGCCCACCCAAGGCTGGCAGATTGGATTTTGAGAATTGTTGACCTATGTCTTTGGCTATAGTGCCCTGAAGGCACCCAATCTCATCTGATCTCAGAATTATTGGCCTAGGTGGCATTTAATGGAAATTGGGTTAAAATTATTTTGAAAGTGTTTGCTTCTGTTAACAGACTGGAAGTATAGACTTGTGTCTTTTTTTTTTTTTTTTTTTTAGACTTGTGTCTTGATGGTGACAAAATACATAAAGTATTATGCACCTTGTAATTACACCATTCTTTTTTCGTCTTCATTATTATGGAAAAATCACAAAGCTGAAACCAGTGAGGCTCCTTTAAAAAATAAAATGGCTTCTCATTTTCTTCTTTCTTTCTTCAAAGAAAAAGAACCTGTTCACAATCCATCTTTGCCTAATGCACTATTTCCTTTATTTCATGTTTTGAGTTTGAAAAGACAGTGGCCTTTGAGGGTCTTTCTCCATATCTTTTTTATAACACTCTTCCTCACACTGAAAACCTTTGACTGGTGTTTGGTTCAAGCCGAGGCCAGTGGCTGGCATTGACCTTGTTCTTGTCATGTAAATATTCAGTGAATGGCATGAGACTCCAACATAGCAGTTCATGGAATTGTAAGGTGAGCTCAGTTTCCCAGCCAATTATGACTCCATCTAAAGCTGTGGCTGGGCCATTAATGTATTTTGCGCCTTGTCTTCTTTCATATCTTGCCAAACTCTGAGAGTCTACTCTATAGCTACTGGCAACAGGCCTCTGCCAAAACAGTCTATGAATATATCATTTTACACCTCATTTTTCCTTGTTTCCCCCTGGGATGGCACCTTGCCCATATTTCTCTCTCTTACATCTTTCCACCCACTTAAAAATTATTCATTTAACCTGTTCCTGCATCTTGATATTTTAGACTTCTGGCTTCTGGAGTTACTTATTGTGAAAGAGATGCTGAAGAATGAAAATGCTTTTAATATCTTCTTACAGGGTTCAACTGTCAGTGGTTCTTCTTAGTACCCTCTTACTGGTTGAATTCTGTCCCCCTAAAATTTATATGTTGAAGTCTAATCCTTATACCTTAGAATTTGACCTTATTTGGAAAGAGGGCCTTTAATAGAGGTAATCAAGTTAAAGGGAGGTCATTAGGGTGGATCCTAATTCATTGTAACTGGTGTCCTTATAATCTTCAAGATACTTAAGGGGAAATTTGAATGTAGATGCACAGGGAGAATGCCAGGTGAACAGGATGCTTCTAAAAGTCAAGAATTCCCAGAAACTGCATGCAGCCCATCAGAAATCAAGGGCATGGAGCAGATTTTTTTCTCAGCGTTCTCAGAAAGAACCAATCCTGCCAACACCTTGTTCTTGCGCATCTTTTTTCCTGCACCCATATATGAGAATTTCTGTTGTTTAAGCCACCCACTTTGTTGTACTTTGTTATGACAGTGTTAAGGAATGACTATGGGCATAACCTGACTGCTGCTTCCCATGGCCCTGTTGTTTACCTTGGACCTTTGTTCTATAGGTCATATCATAGATGGTTTCTCCAGGATGGCCAGTGTCTCCAGCATTTGAGGTTCCTGTTAAGAGCAGTGCAGTATGAAAGCTCACTAATTAAGAATATGAGGCTGAAGACAGTGTCTTCAGAACGGGTGGATAGAGAAGGCTAACGGACCCAGAGACAGGTGGCCACATGTGTCGCTTTCATCCTGCTGCCCATACCTCTTCCCTTGCACTGCTTAGAGATGTTGAAATTCGCCTGGCCTCGGCTTGCTCCCTTTTCCTGTGGAGCAAGGAACATTGAGCCAGCATGGGTCTATCTGGCTTTATTTTCATCAAGTGTTTTCTCCATGGGACCCTCTTGTGGGTTCCCAGCTGACCACTGATTTGTACCACATAGCCAGGAGAGGTAGCCAAGAAAAGCGAGCTGCTGGAATACTCAGGGCCCCAAAACATTACCCTTCGTGGTAGTTTGGTTCTTGCCAGAATGTCCTTGTAAAACTTTTATGAAGATGTTGTTGTACTTGTGTTGGAGGTTGAAAATTGCTGTTAACCTTGCTAAGTCCCCTGTCCCCCAGGAATGTGGGACGCTAAGGAAATGCTTAGGTTCCCCAACCCCCTTTTGAATGGGTGCTCCACTACAGCAGCTGCATGCACAGAAAATTGAGCTCGATGGATGGATTAAAGGACATCAGCTAGGCCTTTGTTTAAAAATATTTAAAATATGTTTGAACCTCCCTTTATCAACAAAGAACAGCTCCTTTCACCAGAGAGAAGTTTTTCATTTCTATGTTTTTTTAAACAATTTTGCTTGGTTCTTTTGTGTATTAGTGACTTTGGAAAAGTGTTCCCATTCACATTTTGAAAGCCAAGTTCAAAAAGCACTGCATAGTTGTATTCTATTTTGCTTAAGGGAAAAGAGCAGTTTACTTCTCTTAAGTACAGAATGTTTATGAAGATAATCTTGTCTAGCTTGAGTTAATTTTTCTGGTGCAGAGCTTTAATGATTAAAAACTAAGAACATTTCTGTGAAAGTGTGTGTTTAAATTTTCTGTGGAATTGGGAGTTAATGGAGATACATTAGTAATGAGATGAGCTTTGAAAACTGTAATGAAATACAAATGAAACAGGTTCCTATGTCAGGATCTGCTAATATGAGAGCCCAGAATATTAATCCACTCACTCCTTGGTTGTCTAGTGTTTTGAGTTCAATGTCAGGATAAGCTAGTATTTTCCTAAAATAAGATCCAGGTTTTTCCCTTGCTTCCTCTGTGATGATCACAGTATGTATCAGGTTTCTGTCTAACTTCAGATCCTTGGGCATCTTCCCAATATTATTAGAAACCTGAGATACTGCATACACACAGGAAGGGCCAGCATGTTGCATAATTCTAGGAGCCCCATTCATCTTAGAGTATGTGGAGTAAGGGCATCTAGGGCTCTGGATGACATTTGGCCCTGCACACAGGCACTAATAGGAAAGGCCTGGTGAGTGGAGGTCCCAGCTTCTTGGATCATTCATTACATTTTTAGAAGCCGATCCTGGCCATAGCTCTGGCACTTTACCCTTAGACCAAATCATTCATATTGAGGAGTATTTGGCCAACTCTGGGTTATGGAGTTGCCCTCCAGCCTCTGGCTTAGCCATTAGCCACAGCTTGACAGGAATGAGGGCACAGTTGGTGAGAGATCAGTCTAGAGAATTATTATTTGACTCAAGGTTGCTTTCAAATCATTTGACAGCCAATCCTGAAGTGAGGAAAAGTGTATGTATTCATGCTCTCCTCTCTACACCTCTCTCCTTCAAGTATTCCTGCTTTTCACTTGACTCTGGAGGTTAGAATATGAAGACATAAAGGGGATATAAGGTAAATATTCAAGAACACTTCACAAGTTTTAGAATTTTCCATTGAACTTAGTGATATTAGAAGGTGCCATTATATTCTGAAAGTATATTTCTCCCCAGCCACTCATACCTTAATTGTTAATTGGTCATTTAACAGGTAGCACTGTGTATATTAGGTTGAATTCTAGAATCCTTTTGTTTTTGTACTTCACAATTGGTTGGTATGGTGTATGGTGGCTCATGAATGTAATGCTAGCACTTGGGAGGCTGAGATAAGAGGATCCCTATGCATGCATATAAGGCCAGCCTGGGCTACAAAATGAGTTCAAAGCTAGCCTGAACTACAACCAAGTGAGAACCTGCCTCAGAAAGAAGAAGAAGAAGAGGAAGAGGAAGAGGAAGAGGAAGACGAGGGGAAGGTGAGGAGGAGAAGGAGGAGAATTGGTAAATATTGGTAGTTTCCTATGACCATACCTCGAAGGGCCTTGTGGGTAAGAAGATTAGGGACTTGGAACCTTGATGTCTTGCAATGAACTGAAATTCTTTTTTTCTGTTTTTTGGACTGAAATTCTTGCTATGGACTTATTTGTGTGTGATATCAGGCAGGCTTTACATCCTTGTTATACTGCTTTGAAAATGAGGATGATGGTAGTTCCACGTGATTGTGTTGTTTTAAAGATAAAAATATGTCTACGGTAGAAAGTACCCCAAAGAGAGTTGGCACATAGCTCGCTATATATTGTTAGTCACTTTTCAGAATCTTCACAATTTCTGCCATATATGTGTGTCACCTATTTAGTCCTTGTCTTAGTCCAGTGCTGGTGAACCTACAGCACATATGCTGCAGTGGCTATTTATATCATTGAAACCTCCAGAAGGTTTGCCATTGTTGTCTTAGTCCATTCAGCTACTGTAACAAAATGCTATAATAGGGACTGGAAGAGTGCTAGCAAGATGAGGGTGCTATTGAGGTTGGTTTCTGGTGAGGGTTCGCTTCCTGGTTAATCCATAGCTATCCTCTGGCTGTGTCCTCATAGCACAGAAGCTAAAGTGGAAATGGCTGACTCTCCAGCATCTCTTTGTATGAGGACACTTACCCATTCAGGACAGGTTCACCCTCCTCACTTCATCCAACCCTCATTAACTCCCGAATTTCCCTATACATTTGGAGGGTTTAAGGCTTTATCATATGAATGGGGAAGGGGTGCAGTAGACAATTCAGTTTATGGGAGTAATTTTTTTTAAAGTGAATGCCATATGAAATATAGAAATAACTTATTTTGTTGATTCCTACGTGTTAATTTCATCTCTGAAATTAGAATATTTTAAATTCTATGGTATG
>PVKN010014061.1:0-19470 GCA_004027915.1 Capromys pilorides | reverse complement strand
TGGATAAAGAGACAGAATTAGTGATTAATTGACTTCTCCCAAAGAAAGGCCAAGAACTAGGAAGCCTCGGTAGGGAATTTTACCAGACATCTGCAAAAGAATTATTAGCAGTCCCCCACAAACTTTTCCAAAATGTATGAGAAGCGTAGACATTCCAGCTCCTTCTATGGGGCTAGTATCATTGTGAATCTGAAAGCAAACAAATGTATCAAAAGAAAATAAAGCTATAGGCTAAGATATCTTATGAATATAGTCACAACAGTCCTCAACAAAATCCAGCTAACCAAATCAAGCAACATAGAGAAAAAAAAGTTAATTATGCACTTCCCCTCTCTGGAAGACAGAATTAGGCTCCTGTAAGAGTTGTACTATAGGGCAAATGAAAATAGCTAACAGATTTGTTAAGTAGCCACTATGTGCCAGATGCATGCATGAATGTATTTCATTCTCAGAATCCACTAGTGGGCAGATGCTGTTCTCATCCCCTCAGCCTGCACAGGCAGGCGACTTTCTTCTTTATATCTTGCTGATAGGATGATTGATAGTCCTTGGCTTCTTGAATGTTAAACATCCCACTTGGTCGCAGCCTGGATTCCTTTTACTTTTTGTATGTGGTTGGCAGTTGTAGCCTTTGAAGAATTTGTTCATTCCTTGTAAGTTGTGGCATTTATGAGTATAAAAGCAACTGTAGCCTTGTGGTCTTTTCAGTGAGGAGTGTAGGGATGGTCTCAGGGTTTTGTCTTGTTTTGTTTTGTTTTCCTTATTTTTTGCTGACACTGATCATTTGTGTCCTCTCTGTATTTGTCAGGGACCTCTTTATTTTATTGACTGAAGAAGGAACCTTTGGTTTCTCTGATGTTCTCTTTCATATTTTGTTCTATTTTTCACTTGTTTCTTCTTTTCTTTCTTTGAACATATGCTGCTCTTCTTTTTCTGGTTTCTTGAGGTAGACCTGTGGAGTGAGACACTCCTTATTGCTTATGAGGATGCGCAGTGTTATAAACTTCTTTCCTGCTCTGGCTGCAGCCTATACACTTCACTCTATTGAGTTCCTGTTCTTCACTTGCTTGTCTTAATTTCACTGGAGACTTCCTCACTGAGCTACATGGTCACTGGGAATCTATATTTGGAGATTTTCCTGTTGCCCATTACCTATTTCTAGTTGGATTTCACTGTCAGAGGACAGCATACTCTCTGTATGGCTTTCTTTCTTTTACATTTTTTGTGATTTGTTTTGTGGCTCAGGGATGCATTGGTAGTGGCTTCAGTTGCCGCTGAGTGGAGGCAACTCAAATCTTCTCTGAGCTGATGGATTTTCTGCAGACAGCGATGGAGATATCAAAGCATCCAGATACTTAAGCTCCATTAGGTCTGGTTTCATGTTTCAGGGCTTTTTCTTTAGAATATACACACTTAGACTTCTCATGTATAAATCATTTATCATTATGTAGTGTCTGTCTGTCCTCCAATATTATTTTCTCTTTTTCTTTGAAGAGCATTTTGTCAAATATTAACACACACACACACACACACACACACACACAGTTGCTTCTTTTTACAAAACAGTGTTTGTACATTGCATTTCTTTTATCCTTTTTTTTTCCAGCTTATCTATCGCACTGACTTTGACCTGCTTTTAAGTAAAGTACATGGCTGGGTGGTGATTTTTGATTGAAAGTATTTATATTTAAGGTGACTATGGGTGCATTAATACTCAAATCTACCTACCATTTTGTTTTTGTTCTCTATTTGTCTCTTTTAGCTCCTGTTTCCCTCTCCTTGCCTTTCCATATGTTGCATGAACATTTGTTAGGATTGCATTTTGGTTTGTTCATAGTGTGGTTTCTCTGAGAATCACAAGACACACATATGACATCCAGTCGTCCTCTGGTGGCCTTGCACTTCCTTCTGTTCCTATCCATCCTTATCCCTCACTCCACCTCAAAGGAACGTGGAACCTCCACTTCACTTAAGGTCTTATAGCATCCCACTATGTCTCAGGTGGTAGATGGTGACTGATAACTATTGTATTTAATCATCAAATTGGGGTCCAAGTCTCACCCAGGGAAAGACAACCTCTGTGTGTTCAGGGATTCTGCCGTCTCTGTCATCCATCTTCCTTGTATTTGAAGACCTTCAGTCAGACTTTATAGGTTGGAATGTTAAAAATGAATTATTTTAGATTCCTTCAATCTCAGAATGCTTCTATTTCCTGTGTATTGCTGAAGGATAACTCTACGTATAAAAGTTGTGGTTATTTCTTTGCTTTCTTTCAGAACTCAGGAAATAGCTGGCACCTCCTCTGACCTCTTCTGAGTTGCTGTTTCCCTGTGTGTGATCCTGCTAATTTTGCTGGCTGCTTTCAGGTCTTTTCCTCTTATGTTTAGCTTTCACAGTTTAATTACGATGTGTCTTGGCACAGGTTCCTCTGGGTTTGCCCCATGTCAAGTTTGGATCATTTGGATCTAAGACTTTGTGTCTTTCCACAAATTCTGTTGCATTTTGTGCATTATTTTCTGAGTCTTTCCACCCCATATTGGCTGTCTTTCACACCATGCAATGAGCATCTAGTCTGTTATTCCTGTCCCCCTGATCCCCCGTGGTCTGGTCCTTCCTGCCAGTTTGTTTTTCTTTCTCCCTCAAGCTGCGTGAGCATTATTGTCCCATTCTGATCCATTGACTGCACTCTGCCATAGCTTCTGTACCACCGAGCAAATCAGCCAGTTCTCAGAAATCTCCACCCTTATTCTTTTTCATTCCAAGTGCCATTTGGATTTTTTTCAGTAACTTCTATTTCTTTATTGAGTAACTTCTATTTCTTAATACTTCCATCATATTTAAGGTTTTTCACTGGTTACTGAAGCATTTCTATGAACACTGCTTTAAAAACTCCATCAGCATCTGGTTCTTCTTGGTGTCCACAAGATGTTTATTCTTTTCTGTTTCAAGTTGCAATTTTCTTGGCTCTTGGTATTATTTTCTGTGATTTTTTATATTCTGGAATTTTGTCTGCTATAATACGAGACTTAAGAGTCCTTTGAAGTCACCCTGTTTGATGTCACATGGTGTGCAGGTCCAACAACATTGTTCCAAGTCTTTATACCTTCTACTCACCTCACCCGCCTGCTGCTCCAGAACCCTGCTGACTTCGCCTAAGATGATGCAAGCTGTGTCCTCAGCTCAGGCCCAGAGCCCGTGCATGAGAAGTAGAGTGAGATCCTCTACTTCTGACAGGGAGGGAGATGGTACCAAGCCTGCAGGAGCAGAGGCCCCTGTGCCATCTATTTTTGAAGTCTGCTGCCTCTGGCCTCTGGGTGTGTTGGGGCGATGGTCCCAGATCATCAGGCCCATAATGTCCCCTGAGACATTGCTGCATATGGTTATCTTCCTCAAGTTCTACCTGTCATTGAATGTCTCTGGGTGGGGAAGGGATCTCTTCTGGTGAGACAGAACTCTTCCTGAGCAGGCCTCCATGGTATCTGGGATATTGGAACATCACCCCCTCCCTAGCTGCCTCACCATCCATGGTCATGGTCATGGTCCCCAGTTTAGTGAAATGGGAGTGTGCTACCTGTGTCACTCCTGATGGTAGGGGAGAAACAAGCCACCTGTGGGTAGGAGTAAGCATTTCCTGTATCAGGTGGCAGAGGAAGGCCCTGTGGCAGAGCTGCTCCTCCAGGCCAGGACACCCTCAGTGCACCCCCTTTCTGCTGACTTTTACAGTCCTCTGTTGTATCACTAGGGCTCGGGCAGGGTTGACATTCATACTGAAAAGGGGAAACAACTTCCTGTTAGTATGTCCAGGCCAGAAGCCTTCCCTCAGTCACCTTTCAGTCAGTTTTCATTTCTCCTGTGAGTTTTCCAGGCGGCTTCATTATGATCTCCTCCACCTCCTGCTTCCACCTAGCTCCTCACTCTTCTTGCTGTTGAGGGATTTTCTAGAGTTTCTGGACATGTGGGACACATGCGATGATTGTCTGGTGAGACCCAGGGAGGTCCGCTGGGCTTGGTACTCTGAGTATGAAGTCTGTCAGCTAATCTCTGTGCTGTAACTGTCACAGGAGTTTCTGGTGCACCTTGCCTGTTATGGCACAGATGTCACCACACAGTACAATACCACTGCAGCCCAGTGCAAGGCTCCATATGCCTCCCATGCCACCCTTGGGCTGAGTCTGCTGGCTATCCACCTTGATGTCTGCATGTGCCCAACTTGGCTTTGGTCGAGAGGCCTGAAGACCAGACAGAACCAAGTGGTACCCCGTGGGCTAAGGTAGAACACTAAATGTATTTACTCTGTGGGCTCTGAGGGAAAGGAAAGGCCTTACAAACAATGAAAGCCCCAAGATGCCCACAACAAAGGATGGAACTCTTGGCTGTTGTGAAGAAAGGAAGATCTAGGCACGGTGATGGATTGATACGGCAGCCTCTCTCAGCCTGGGGGACAAACAGCGAAGTGTCACTGGCCCTGTGTGAAGAAAAGCAGTGGATAGAAGTTCTCAGTAACAGGAGGACCCCAGAGACCCTGATACCTCTCTCCTCATGGGGACTTCCACACAACCTTGCATCACTTTCCCTCACTGTGTTACAGATTGACCTTATGTGCACTGAGTTCAGATCACTGCCATAGTGTTTAAAAGAATAAGCTCATTAGTTCCAACAAAGATTTTATTGAACGTGTAATTTGATGTGAGCTGTCAAGGCTGGCTCAGAGGAGCACAGAAGCAGATCACTGGGGACAGCTGTTGATGTCAACGTGAAGCAGTCGCAGCTTGTCTTGGCATAGCCTCAGTGGCACTGTGCAGGATAAAGCTGTTTGCACTGCTGTAGAAGAGGACCTTGTGCATTCCTGGCAGGTCTTGGCACCCCATGGAGCTGCAGCAGTGGCCCACAGTCTGAAATGCTGTGCTAGGCAGGACACCCAACTACCTTTGCTTGTCCCTTGCAATCTCTCATAATCAATCCTGATGAGTCTGATTATAGATCCATTATCCGGTTTTAAGTGGGCTAACACAAGGATAAAGAGACCGTGACTTAGAAATGCTAAGCAAATGGGGAAATGTCAGAGCTGCCATTTCCCATACTTCTCAGAAAAGTTCATTATTGGTCAACAGGGTAGCAGAGCTATGGAGATCTAATTACATGTGACATGTAGTTAGCCTAAATTCATTTGGAGTCACCACGAAGTCAATTTGGAACAGAATTAAAAAACACTGTCATCAGCATCAGCCCTCCAGCCACGTGAGTGCTGGCCTTGAGAGCAAGCCATCGGAGTTAGACGTTAGCAGTGACTGTTTCTTTCCTCGTTATCTTCTATTTCATGGATGCTTTGTGGCAGCTGTTTGGGGTATAATTTATAAACTTAGATGTATTCGGGACACCTGTTTCAAACTGACTTATTTCTATTGACAAGGGAGCAGAGAGCACGGGGCTGCAGACCTAAATGGCGGCAGAAGAGCAAACAGTTTAGAAGGTGAAAAACGAAGATAGCCAGAGGAGAAAGAACAGGCCCAGGACAGGGGAAGAGAAAACCACCCAGTACCCAGATCAGCAGGGAGATGCTCCAGCCATGCTCCACATCAGCAGGGAGATGCTTCCCTGTAACAGAATCAGATCCACAAGTGCAGTTTGATGGCTGCCAGAATGTGGGTAGACCTCATTCACCAGTTGATGGGCAAGCAAAATAGAAGAATGACCTTGTCCCTCAGCCCAGAGCACACCCTGGCAGCTCCCTCTGGACTTCATCTGAGCCCCTGAGTCCCCCTGACCCACCTACTCTGAACTCCATGCACCTTGAAGCGTCCATAGTCCAGGATCAATTCCGCTGACAACTAGGAGCTCACAAATGGTCCCCCATGTCACACATCAGCTTCTGATTTGTTGGCTTCACTGAAATCCCCACTTTGAATTCTGAATTTTACCTTTCCCTAGTTCCTCAGTGTGTTCTGTGGTGCTCTCTGAGCAGCCAGCTGTGATGGCAGTGCTGGCATGTTTTGGATATTCTGTGTTCTGCTTTCACTTCCATCACGTCTCGTGGCACCCATCTATCCTCTACTGTGCATTCATGCAGTCACCCTTCGCTCAGGAAGTCCCAGTGACATTGACCAGTGCTGAACACTGCCCAGCAAAGTGTGCTCTGGGTTCCATGACTTCATCCCACATAGGATCGCCTCGCAGTCGTGAGCCTGAGTTTGGTGGGCCTAGGTCTGGTGTTCAGTAGAACAAGTATCTTAAGCACGTTTCTAATTCACAGAATTTTCAGCTCATGATGGGGTCACCAGTGTGGAACCTTGGTGACCATACCAGAGCAGAGGCAGAGCAGAGTGGTGAGGATCCAAAGTGTGGCCAGGCTGGGCTGGGCTGGGTTTGTGTCACCGCTTGTTCACAGGCTGCTTCTGTTTGTCTGGGACAACCAGGTGATTTTTCCTGGCCTCAGTTTCCCCAACTGTAAGTAGGGAATGACAGCAGTCATCTATTTCCAATATGAAGGGAGAGGCTAGTAAGAAACTCGCTACAGTGCCCTTGACATACAATTAGTAATGCACTGTACTCTTGCTTTGGTGATGATTGAGGGATTTCCCCTAAAATTTTATGTAAAAAAGATTTGTCACTTCTGACATTGTCTGCAAACCACTGCCATGACCCGAGCCTGGGCTGAGGGTTTCACTTCACACTCATGTTGCCTGTTGTTGCTGATGCCTGGTGTCAGAACAAGGGGACAGTATTCTAAAGGCTTCAAGTCAAAGTCACCATCTCATAGGGTGCAGGGCCCACAACTGAGTTAGGGTCTCACAAAAAATAATTTAACTTCGGCTTCTTATAACATCAGAAGGAAAAATCGATGCAGTGAGAATGAACTCCTCTTAGAGATTTTTATCTTTATAAACCAATGCTGTTTTAAAATACAATTTTATGTATATCCCAAGCACTATAGGTACAGTGTCATAGATTAACCTATGCTATTCAATGTGCTACTATACCTATAAGCATATAGGTAACTTTTCAGTAGTGGAAAGAATCTATGAAAACCAATGCCAAGACCCCACCAGTCTGCACTGGCGAGCCCCATAGTTGGAGGGGAGAGCAGGCGTAGCTTGAACTCCAGTCTGTGTTAGGTGGTGCCTAGCAGGGTGTCACACTGTCCACACCTATAGCTACATATGTGGGCATGTTAATAAAGGAGGACCAAGTGCTGGCCTGTGAGGAAGCCAGTGTTGTGGCTAGAGGTGAGAGAAGGAGAAAGTCAATATGGGGGAGTACAGCGGGGGAGTCAGGTGCTAGGTACACCTCTGTCTTACTTACCCTTCTGGGGAAGTGGCTGATCCTTGTGTAAAGAGGGCAGAGCATGCAGCTTCTGCTCATGTGGCTAAGTCTGGCCACCTCTGAATGTGATGCTGGCCTAGGGGGCCAGGTCTATATGGAGTGGGGCCACTGAACCCATGCCACCTTGCCCACCCCAGCTGGCTCGCCATCCCTCTCCTGGCCGCTGGGCCCTCTGACTCCTGCTTCTTCCCGCCCTCAACTCTAGGCACATCCTGCTGTGGGCTCAGTCCATGCTACTCTGCTGCGATCAGCTCAGCCCAGGTCTCCTTTGATGTTGTTTCTCAAGAACAGTGAGCCCAGATTCCACTGCAACCCTGTTCCCCACGACTCCTCTGAGGAGGGGGGCATCAGGAGCCATAAGAATTTCAGTCTTGCTCCCCAGAGAGATTCAAAGTTGATCAACACCTTTTCAGACATGGCTCACGCACATCCTGCAGTGAAGATGTGACAATGACACACAGCAGCAGAGAGATCATGGTGTTCATGGAGAGGGTTCTAATACATCCCAGAGGGCACTGCACTATGGAGGGATGTTTGGGCCAGACAGGGTGCACACAGGCCTGGCTCTTCTCTACCTGGATTTCAGTTTTACCAACAGCTTGAGCTGAGCTCCTGGGCCCTGTCACAAGGGATTTGGCTGTCATTGCAGCCCAGTGCCATGGGGAATGGCAAAGCCACAATAGGTGACACACAGAGCCTTGCCCAGGTGCCTTGCCCATATCTGCTTAGCATTGTGGACTTTGCTCTTCAAGTGCCTGGCCTGGAGGTCATGGTTGGTTCCCAGCGATCACTCTCCAACTTCTCAAGGTGACCATGTTGAGTGTGGCAGGAAGGCCCTTCTGGAATAAGCTGTGCCTCTGCTGCACTCTGAGTACTGGGACAGAAGGAAGGAGCTCACTGCAGCTCCCAAGTGGGCTCTATCTGTCACTTGGAGGCTCCTCACAAGGCTGGGCAGTGTCACTTTGCTCATTCCCGTGGTGCAACCCAAGTGGCCTGCAACTAAACCCTATTGTGCACTCTGGGACCCAACAGGGGAGAATCATGCCCCAGATGTGGAAGCTTGAAGGCCCCATGTGTCCCACTACTGCCCTTCCTATCTCAGATTGTCAAGAAATAGGACTCCAACCCCTGGAAATGTCCACAACCTCTCTCTGCAAGGGCTTGGAAACATCAGGCTGAGGTCCATCCAGAGATAACTTTCTGAAACAAATAGTTCTGAAAGCTTTTCCAAACAGCTTGTTCTTGTCAGGGACCAGGCTTTAGTCAACAAATGCTCCCCCTTTATACCCCAGATCCTCTGGGAGGTAGTGCTGAGCCTCGGGGTCCTCTAGTACCCACAAATCTTAAACTCCATCCCCTCAAGACTGCCACCCCTTTCCAATGCTTCTCTCACTGACATGAAACCATGTCCCCAAGGATGTCACCCCTCCAGTCCTGTGGTTTCCCAATCCTGTGTCCTAACCCAAGAGCCCCTGAAGCACTGGGTGCTTGGCAAACAGGAAGCCACAGAGCCAGAGGTCACGGGCACCGCGGAGTGGGGATTTCCTCCCACACATTCTTTTCTGAGAATCTCATCAATCGCTCTCCTGAGCCCGATTGCAAAAAAACTACAGGCCCCATTTGGGTGGACCTGGGTCCTCTCCATGGAGAAACTGAAAGTATTGTCACCCCACTTTCCCTGAAGTGGTCTGGATGAGCCATGTGGGGATGAGACATGGATAAACCATGCAGGGGAGCCTCAGACCTGTAACCAAGACACCTCTGGTCACAAGTGTAACAAGAGTAACACAGGGACATGATTAAAAACCTAATCCTCTCTTCAGAGGCTGAAAACAGAAATAAATACATTTATTCTTACCCCTGTCCCACTCCCCAGGAACCTGGGGACGTTCTGTGGGTGCCCATTCATGTAATGAGTTCGGAAGCATCTTCCTTTCTTCTGTCTTCCAAAGACACATGGAGGGTAGGTGTTGCTTCTTCTCTACGCGCTTGTTAGAATTTTCCAGGGAAATGGTCTCAGCCTGCATGATTTTTATTCAGGTTTTAACTATAAGGTCAGCTTGTTTTTATAGAGATGATAAAATTTTAAGCAAGTTTTAACAATTTATGATAATCAAGGAATTGGCCCATTTCTTGTAGGTTGTCAGATTTACGAGGACAACGCAGCTTGAGCATTGCCATGTTATTCTCCCAGAACTCACAAAGTCTGTAGAAGGCCCCCTTTCCCTCTCACTGTTGATAACTTGTCTTCTAATTTTTGTCAATGTTGTAGAAGTTTCGCTTCTCAGAATATAAGCTTCTGATCTTATTTACTTTTCTCTATTGCCTTTTCCATTGCAAACTTCACCCTTTGTGGGTGAGCCAGTCTCATTCATGGAACCCTGAATGCAGGATGAACAGAAGGCGATCATGCCCTTCCCTAAAGTTAAAGGAAAAGTAACTACTTCTCCTCACCCTGCGAAGTGCCACTCTGATGTCTGAGTTTATAGCCATTGCAGCTACTTCTCAGTCAAGATGTGGAGGGACACCAAGCTCCAGGAGCCCTGCCTGACCACAGATAAAAAAAAGAAAAAAAAAAAAAAAAAAAGGAGCTGCCCTTCCAGTGACTTCTGCACAGAACCCAAGGAGCTGCCCTTCCAGTGACTTCTGCACAGAGCCCAAGTCACCAGGCTCAAGTGCAACCCACATGGCTTAGTCACCCTCCCCCATCCCAAGCCGCAAGCCCCTAGGCTGCAGCATTCCACTAGGACAATGGCAGAGGGGCTTCAGATCCAACCCTACAGTGATTTTTAAACGTCAGACAATTAATTACTGCCATTTCTTTTTTTTTTTTAACATCATTTTTTAAATTTTATTTTATTCTGAAGAGTAAAAACAGAAGCAAAAACATACATAAAAAAAAGACAGAATCAGTGTAACATGCATTTCTGACTGCTGTCCGACATGGCCCCAGATGCCCTCCTCCTCCCTTCCATGGGGCCAGCCCTCCTTGCTCTCCCCACTTCCCTTCCACTCTCTCTGTGGGGGCATCTATTCCCCTCCCCCATGTGTCAGGAAGAGACATCTTTCTCTCGTTCATGGAAACCAGGCACTCACCCAAAGCCCAGTCCTGGGGGGCCCCATCCCACCCACCCAGTGGGCTTGTAAAACCAACTTCCCAAAAGAGCCAAATCCCTCCTGAGTAAAAATTCTTGTAACAGCTGCTAAAAAGAGAAATCATTATTTCATTTTATGACATGTGAGTCTCAAAAGAGGCATTTTTTTTTTTCAGGTTTCAGGTACATTGCATTCTAGCCCTTAATATTTTGTCAGAGGTGAAAGCCCCATACAATGACATCCACAGCATGGATTTAAGGAATGTTTTTGCCTCAGGCAGATCCCCAGACCCCTATGGTCCCCCTCCTCTGCTCACTGACCTCTGAGCACCATGCAGGTTTTGGGCCACATCCTCCCACCCCAACCCCAGCAGAAGCCCCTGGCCAGGAACAGCAGCCTTCCCCATTCAGGAGCCCGGTCCCAGCATACACTCAGCACTCAGTTTGGCGGGACCCGAGGCACCCGTACCTTGGCTGTGCTCAGCAGGTGGCTCAAGAAGCACCTTGATATAGACAGGGCAGAGCCTCTGTGGGAAGCCCCAGGCATGGGCCCAGCTGTGCCCAGCACCCTGTGGGGGACACAGTGTCCAGCCTGGTCCTCAACCCAAGACACCGGAGTCCAGCATAGGTGTCACCCAAGAGTACACCAAAGGCATCCAGTAGTCATGACTTAATTATTTTAAATGTGATCTTTTAGATAAACTAGAAATAAGAAAAATAAAAGCTATGCTGTCCTCCTGCACCTTTTCCATCTTTTCTCTTCCCTCCTTTATAGACCACTGAGCTTTCCACTGGCATCATCTTCCTCATACCTAAGAAACTCAAGTGTCCCTACAGGACCATCTGCCAGTGGTCACTTCTTCTAGCTTTTGTTTGTCTGCAGAAGCGTGTATTTCTCCTCAACTGCTGAAGGATAATTTTGCTGAATTCAAAAGGTGGGAGATAGATTCTCCATAGCTGAAGGGGGAGATTAGAGATGTGTAGAAGGGCCAGAGGACCAAATAACCCACATGCTAATGGGCCAGAGTGGGAAATCAGGATAGATTAACATCTCGCTTCACCTAGATACAAGTGGATGCAGGTGAAAATACTCACATGGGCCTGCATGCTAACACAGCCCAATGGTGCACACTATAGAGCCAGGCCCTCTCTGTATCCCTGGGTCACTGGTTCTCATGGTGGTGCTCAGGAGGGAGTGAACAGAAGTCAGATAATGTCTGAGGGCTAGGGATGTGTTGAGACCAGTAGGCTGGCAGCAGACACCATGTCCCACCAGCCAGAAGAAGACCTTCAGAAAAGGCATACAAGTTGCTGGGGGTCCTGCCCTCATCTGAGGTAGACTCAGCTTCATGTTGAAGCTTTGTGACTGCCAGGAGGGTATGGCCCTGAGAGCTGTGGACCCAACTTGAAACCCAGCCCCTGAACCCAGGCTGAATGGGGCCTTGCCAGTTTTTACCTCAGCCCTACATCCACCTCATGCCACCCTTGGAGCCCTGGCCACTGGTAGTCCCACTTTATAGATGATGGCATATCACAGAGAAATACTTGTCACATGTGTGAGAAGTCAGTCAGTGTTACCTGTAAAGCCACACTCCAAAATAGCCCGCAAAGTCAGCATCATTGCCCCTGAGGCCAGATGTCACAGCATAGTGTCTTCGTCACACTCAACACACCTGGGGTCTGGGGTAGCTGCAGAAACATTGAGTTAAGGCCCTGGGGACAGAGCGCCATGCTTGTGTCCTGCCTCCTGCACACAGAGTAGCACAGCCAGATCGACTCCTAGCCCCTGTGATTCTGTGTCCACCCCATAAAGCAAGGCTAGTGGCCCATGGTATTTAAGGCACATCCCACTGGGTCTCCACACTCTCACACCAGGACAATGATGTGCCAGGCTGGCTTGGAAAAGCATAACGGAGAGCTGTGCCTCTGAGGACGCAATCTCAGGCTGCGTGGTGCTGCCCCCTACAAGACGTGATCTCAGAAAGAAAGTGCTCTTCATTGCTTAATGCAAAATGTGATGAATATGACTTCACACGATACTATCCATACGTTGGCAGCATGACAACCTAGAAATTAGAAATGTCTTTGAGACCTTCTAACACAGCACAAGTAGGTATGCTTTGTTACTTTCAATAATATCATAAGACGTGGTATGGATTCATTTGAACTCCAATTTGTTCTTGCTTTTTTCAACTAAATGTTATTTGAACATTTTTTGATTCAACATAGTTTTATAACTTAGTGGTTGCATAAAATTTAATTTTACTAAAGTGCTGTGATTTATTAAGCTTCAAAGTTGGGTATTTAGGTTATTTCCAATTTTCTTTGGATTTAAACGCACACTGGTAAAACTTTCTGGGCTAGAGTAGGGCATCTAACACTGGCAGCCTAACAATGTCTGATTTTCCAGATTCTGAATGAAAAGACACCATTGTCAGCCAGGAATGAGGGTCTCACACGTGGTTCTGGGTTCAGTCCAAGAGCAAGGCCTCGTGGGCAAAGAATTGCTGTGTAGTGATTTTTTAAACTTACTTCCTTATCATCCATTTACCCAATTATCCAAATATTTATTTCAGGCTTACCATGTTCTAAGTAGGCTGCTAGCATCTGAGGATGTGGGCCATACCCCACCCCTGCCCCATGAGACTTATGATCCAGCCAGAAAAGCGGACAGGACAGCAAACAGACACACCCACCCAAGATCAGGCGCAAAGGAGATCCCTGCTGTACATGGATCTCCCAGCATGAACTTCCCACGACAAGCTGGGTAAGCCCTCCCACACCACAGTGCCCTCACCTGTAAAGTAGACACAGCAAGAGTCACCATGTGCAAAACACTCCGAGAAGACCCTGATGCTTATTTAACACTACATACTTTCGTTATTGTTTTATTTAGTTTTCATTGCTACATTACAAGATACCTCAAAATTTGGCAGCCCAAAACAATGAGCATGATCACCTCACTTGGGTGAGGGTCAGGGGTCCAAAACACCTTAACTGGGTGGGTCCCACTCAGCATCCTCATGTGGATGCAGTCCAAACACTACCTTGGCTAAGGGCTGTCTTGGCTAGGCTGGCATGCTTGCTTCCAAAGTAGCACACTGTGAGGCAACATTCCTTATGCAGGCTCCTTTGTGGAGCTGCTTGGCTGTTCTTACACCAAAGGATCTGACTTCCTCCAGAGCAAGTGATCTGAGAGAGACAGGGACACAGAGAGACATGGAGAGACATCCCTCCTTACCAGTCTCTGGCCCTACCCAAGAAACAAAAGAGGACCTGGGGTTTGTGCAAGCTGCCTCCACTCTGAAGGTAGACTATGAGGGCTCTGACCACTGCTTGGACTTTGAGACCAAGTGCAAAGCATACCTTCTATTTTCCCCATTCCTTGTGTTATTCCAAAACAAGCTCATTAGAAGGAAGCAGGCTTGGGGGCCTGTCTTAAAGATTCACTTTGAAAATTCAAATGTCTCCACTTGCAGCTAGGCCACTTCAGCTGGCTTTAGGCCTTATTACATGCTGTCCTTCCCTGTTCTACTCTGCTCAATGCTAGTGAATTTTAGCAGGGCTTCCAGCAACTTCCAATACTGTGTAAGTCTCAGGGATCTGAATGTGGAAAAGGAATGCTGAAAGAGGATTAAGAAAATTAGAACTGTTTTCCCCATGTAAGTCACAATGCTAAAGAATGGAAAGATGGGAGAGAACACCTACATAAGACAGCAAGGGTGATGATGCTGGGTTTAAGACAAGTGACTATGGTTCAAAGCTGGAGGGTAGTGACCATGGTTCAAAGGCAATGACCACACTTCAATGTAGTGACCATGGATCTCCAGGCTAGGGTCAAGGATAAAGACCATGGATCCAGTATGGTGACAATGCCTCAAAGACAATGACCATAGATCAAGAATAGTGAACATGGTTCAAGGACAGTGACCTTGTCTCAAAGAGAGTAAACTCAGTTAAGATCGAAGGTAGTAACCATGCTTCAAGGACAGTGACCATGGACCCAGTGTAGTGACCATGGTTCAAGATGGTGACCATGAATTCATAGATGAAGAGACATCTTTCCAGTACAGAAATAATGAACAGCTGGATTACCTTGTGTTTCAAGAGATAGCCAGGCTTTATCGGGGACAGCGATCTCTAGTGATGTACACTCAGAAGACCTGCACAGATGTACAGAGGGAAAACAGGTAGGTGATATTGTGAGCTCCCACATGACCCCATATCATGTTTCCTGGAATTGGTCTCTGGTTTAACTGCCCTTCCCAATCCCTGACTGTGAGCAAGAGGAAAAAATGTGGTGCTTAAGCAAGCCAATCTTCTGGTTCAGTCTTTACAGAGCATGGCTGTGGAGAGGGAACCAGGTCTCTCCATCACCCTGCTCTCCTGAATTGACTGAGATTACATCTGGAAGGAGGCAGGGTGTGGGCTAAGGGTGCTGCACTTGGATAACTTTGGTCTGGCACCCACCCAGGTCCAGTGATGCAGCCTTGCTGTTCACTTCGCAGGAGCTCTCAGGATTTGCCACTTGGCTTTTTTGCTAATGGCTGAGTGCTGGATGGCTGTTCAATCTGTGATGGAGGTGAGGAAGAAGTGAAGAGGCTCCCACCTGACCTGCAGACCCTCTTGTGACCTGATCCCTGGCGTGGCTTTCCTGTTTTCCTCATATACTTGGATGTTTCATTTCCTTTTACCTGGACATTTGCTGAAACTTTATGCTACTTGATGGCTGCGTTACCCAAACCCACGGGCTGGGGTGGATGTGCTGCCTTTAGGAATTGCAAAGGGAAACATAACAGATGTGCTCTGTTCTCCATTTATCAACATGACTCTCCCAAAGCTCTGCATGTTATGAACCATCCAGGGGTGGAAGCACAGGCCCAGTCCCAGGCCCAGCCCCTAGCTGCTCGGTGCAGAGCTTCAAATCCTCCCTCTGCTTCCATTTTGATTTAAACTGTGAAGTTCACATAACGTTTGTTTCAGGGTCTGTGTTGATGACTCAGAGTTTGAGTTTGTTTTGGAAGGGAATAGAGAAATGGAAGTGGATATATATATATATATATATATATATATATATATATTACTTTTTCTAAAGATACATACTTGCAAAATATATGAATAGGTATTTTCTGCTGTAGGGATTTACAGAGATGTTTTGTGTGTCTAATTCACACTCTGTTTATGACTCTCCCCATGGTGTTTAAGAAGCGTGTAAAAGCTATCAAAGTCCTCAGAGGTTGGCTTTGGGGTCATGTTTAGAAATGCCACCCCTCAACAGTATTTAAATACTCATTACATAGTTGTAATACTGCTATACTTGGAAAATGTCCCCTGGAGCTTTGCAAATATCCCCCACAGACTGGTCACAAGCCCAACACTATTGGGAATGAGCCCTAGTGGTCAGGAAGTTAGGTCATTGGGGTATAGTTTTGAGGTGACAGTGGGACTCTGACTTCTCTTTCCTCTCTTTAGGCCTTGACTGCTGTAAGGTGAGCAGCTTTGTCTGTCTCAAGCTTCCACAGCTCTCCATAGGCTGAAACCTCTGAAACTATGATTCAAATATCTTGTCGCAGTGATAGGGGACAGAAAAACCCAGGACACAAAGTTTTGAGTTTTATTTTTAAAACCTGAGTAAATGCTGAAATATGATATAGTAATCCACATCTAGGTTCTTTCCTAACTGGCTACCTAGTTGAAGTTGGTTTCTAACTCATAAAGTCTTCTTTTATCTCTCCCCAATTTCATACTAAAGTACCTAGTATGAACTACTTCAATACACTTCAGTTTCTAACCTATATGTTTCATATCTGTTAAGGAATGTCTCTCGCATTACTCTTACCTAAATATTTCAAAGATGTAGCAATTGTGGTCTTAGTTTCTCTCCCCAGGTGTTTTAGACTGCTGAGCTATCTCATCAGCCCTATTTTTATCTTTATTAATGCCTACGTGCAGTACATAAGGATCCTTTTCCTTGTGGGAAGTTGGTATGTACACATAACACTTAACTCCTTTTTCACCTCCTTTTCTTTCCTGCCTTTCCCTCCCCAATCTCCCCACCCCCTTCCTTTTTCAGTAAACAGCATAGTATCCCTATCATCACACTATTGTGCAACCCTTTCACCAATGTTTTCATCTCAAAAAACTAAAATTCTGTATCATTAGAGAACTCATCCCCCTCACTTCAAAACTCTAGAAAGCACCACGCTGCTTTCGGTGCATTTGTCCACTCTAACACTCCATAGACACAGGATATCACAGTATTTATCTCTTTACTTGATTTCATGGAACATCCTCAAATAGTCATCGGGGAAGCCAGATGTGGTGGCACATACCTGTAAACCTGTAACTGGAGGCTGAGGCAGGAGGATCACTGTTAGAGGCAAGCTTGGGCTACAAAGTCAGTTCAAGGACAGTCTGAACTACATAATCAAATCCTGCCTCAAAAAGACAGGAGAGAGAGAGAGAGAAAGAGAGAGAGAGAGAGAGAGAGAGAGAGAGAGAGAGAGAGAGAGAGAGAGAGACATCATAGGGGCACATTAGATTAGAATTATTTTAAATATATAGAAAAATGGGAAATTTGCTATCCTTCAATAATGTCTTTCTCTTAAGACATTTAATAGCATGCCCTTAATCACTGATGTTTCACATACAAACCTGTCCCTCAAGTTCCCTGAGACCCATGTGCTCTACAGGGATGCTATCACTGAGATAATACTTTACACAGTGCTAAAAGAGGAATGTGTGTGTGTGTGTGCCTTCTCTTCATGCTTAGATAAACTGGAACTATTCTCTCATTAATAGTAATAAATTTGAAGTAACCCCAGAAGACCGCAGACCTTGTCTCTAATTTCAGTCCAAAAGAATGTATGAAGAACAGCTTCTCTGCACCATCAGTCAGCCCCCTGCCAACATTTAATTGGCTTAGATCTAACACTTGTGCTCTGTAGGTCAGCTCATTTAGTACCTGAAAGTACATTTCTGCAACTAATTTATCTTGGATGTATCATTTGGAAATCATATCACATAAAATTCATCATTTTATGGGTGAATTATGAGTGGCTTCTCAGCTACAGTGGGAGGCTGTGGAGACTCACCCAGAGCGTTTTCAGAGCCATTACAGCTGCACTTCACGGTTCAGAATCGGTGGCTTTGGCCCCTATTTGTCTTGTGCATCAGGCGTGATAGGGCTGCTTTCTTAGTCTTAACCAAGGGTGACTCTTTCCTCCACCTCCATGAAAGTCCCTCTCCTCAGGAGCAGTTCTTCTCAGACACTATAGCTTGCTTTAGGGATGTCAGCCCGCCACTCCTGTTTGTGGGTGTTGGCACTGATCTCCTTTGGGACAGACAACAATTTGGTCACAGGTGTCTCTGTACTATAACCTCAAGCCGCTCTTCACCCGCATGCAGATGCCATTGTAAAATCTTCCCCCAGGGCCACTGCGGCCTCACAAGACACCTGCATACAAAGTAAGCAAAGGAAGTCCTCCTGGAGGGCAAGACATCACATTTTAAAAATTGTAAAATACACATAATGAGATTTACCATCTGAGCCACTTTTGTATGTATATTTTTTAACTTTTTTTTTGTACCAGCTCAGCCCACACTGGGGGTGATAAATTGGAAAGAGGCTTCTTACTCTGAAATGGGACATTTGTATGTGTACAGTTGTCACTTGGTAACCATGAGGGATGAATGCAAATTCTCAGATGCTGTCCAGTGATGCAGACATGATGTCAATTGGGCTGGGGAAATAGCTCAGTAGAAGCTTGCCAGACAAGCATAAGGGCCTGAGTTCAATCCCTTGTTAAAAAAAAAGAAAAGAAAAGAAAAAGAAAAAGAAATGGTATTGCTCTGCACAGCATTTGTGCACCTCCTTCTGGCAACATCTTAGATGCTTTCTATACCTTTAGATGAGGCAAAGTAGCTCATACGATATAATTGATATGTAAATCATTACACTGTGTTGTTCAGAGAACATAATGACAAGAGGAAAAATTTTGTCCATGCTCAGCACAGATGCAGTTATTTGACAATATTTTCAGTCCACAGAAACAGAACCAGCAGATAAATGGGGAAGGCTGTACCGCATTTATTAAAATACCTATATTTGTTTGACGAGCAAACATAGAGTATTTTTAAGTCTCACTTGGTTGCTTTTTACTGAAAGTTAATTCAAACTACTTTAAGCAAAAAATAGGATGCTGACTGACTGGGCCTGCACCCAGGCAGGACCTGCCCATCTGTGTGTGCCCCCACCCTGCCAGCCATGGAACTCTGCCTCTGTCCACCCACGCTGATGGACTAGGCTCTCAGCAAGGTAGGACTTCTCCACCTGTGCTCCCCCCAACCCCATCACTGGAACTCTGAACCAGCCCACTGCCCCTACCAACCAGGCTGACACTCAGGTAGGACCTCTTGGTCTGTGTGTGCCCTCACACTGCCACTGGAACTCTGCTCCTGCCAACAGCCTGTGACTAGTAGGAGCATAGGCAGGAACACTAGGGCTTCCCCCTCCCATCATTGGAGCTTCTTCCTCAACCAGAACCCAGCTTTTGCATCTGCTGTGGAACCCTGCAAGAAAATTCCCTGCAGAGAGGCTGGAGGCCAGAGCCTACCAGCTAATTCAGGAGTTGAGCATCTTGCCAGAGGAGCACAGTGGGCTCTCTTCCAAAAGCTGAAACAGGAAGAAGCTGAACACAGCAGCCAGACCCAGCCAGGCACATCTGGACAGCATCAACATTGGTGGATCCAGACCCAAATTCTGAAAGATGCTAACAGCATAATTTCACCAAAGTGCAGGGGTCACTGCTATACAAAATGACAAAGAGAAGGAGCAAGATGCAATCTCAGGTCCTGAGCCCACCCAGAACAAATACAGGAGACATTACCATTGGACAAAAAACAGGAGTCATGCAGCTGAAATCTCTGAATTGGTAGTATCTGAGGTAGACAAACAAGTGTAGAAATGTATGGAGGAACTCAAACCAGAGATAACATCTCAAGTAAAAAAAAGAAATGCATGAATTAATAAAATCTGAAGTGGAAAAACAACTGC
>PVKN010014060.1:0-19462 GCA_004027915.1 Capromys pilorides | reverse complement strand
TTTTTTGTGTAGCACATTCCTCTTGACTTGTGTACTCCTCTTTGAAATTGTTTGTCACTGTCAAATTTTAGCTTCTTCTTCTTGGAACTGTACAGATTCCTGGCAATTCTGCTGCTGCGTGTCAGAAGCTCAGGGTCCCAAGAATAACTCTCTGCATCCTCGCCCAAATTAAGATTTCCTCTCTTGATGACTGGATCATGAAATGGAAAAGTCAGGGCACTGGCCCCTGGCTATGCAGGGTCATCAGCTCCATCTTGCCATCTACCTCCCCGATGGATCCCCCACACCTATCCCTCTGGCCAGGCTCATGGACTTCTTCCTCCTCGCTAACCTCCACCTCATCTACCTCTGTGCTCCAGTTCCTCTGAGCAGATGATGGACACGACCCAAATGTCCATCCTCCAGGCTGACTCTCCACACAGCTGCCAGAATAAATAATCAGGTGTGTGCATGCGGCTATGTCACTGTGCACTGCTGGCCTTCCTGCTATCCCTAAATCTGGTCTTCTGGAGATTGCATGTGTTGTGATGGAATAGGCAGCATGATTTCAAATCAGACATGCAAACCTCTATCCTGAGTCTACCATGTATTAGTCAAGTGTCTTTGAAGGGCTTATTTACCTGGATGTTAGTTTCAAAAAGTTTACTTTATATGACTATTGAACTGAGTACACACACATATATACATGGGACAGTCCAGTGATGACAAATGTTTTGGAGACTGAATACCAAGCTGCAACCCAAAAGTTATGTATTGTGAATGCCAATACTACAATTAAACATGAATACTGAGAGTTCAGTTTAGACAAAGCAAGTCTACAATAATGTCTATTGCCTGAAAAGACAAACACAATAACACAAATGCCATATGTTTGTCAACACTGATTCAATCTGTGGAAAATCCATTGGAAAAAAATGTAAGCATCAAAAATATTCTCAAAAATTTAAAATGCACATGTACACAGGTATGCATATGTGTAGATACATACGTAGTCAATGTGTAAACATAGCTTTTAAGAGTATATTCATTATCTCTGTGTAATTTTAATAAATTACAGTTATTTGTGTTTTAATCTTAAATGTAGATTTATATATTGTATTTACCAAAACCAAAAAAAAATAAATATAAAAAGCTCCTTCCATAATTTTACAAATGGGGTGTTCAACTTTCTTCATATGACTAAAATTATCTTTATTACAAGACATAGCTTTGAACATTGCTTTGGTGTCCTGCAGTTGGAATAGAAAAATGAATGGTGTATGTGTGCATATGCATGTGTGTATGTGCACACATGCGTGTGTGTGTGTGGATGCTCAAGATTGAACCCAGGGCCTAGGGCATGTTTGGTGAATTCTGCAACAGTCCCCACCAGTAAAGACCTCATTTATTGTCCAAACAGAGTGCACTGAATTCCTTCCTATTTCTCCTTTAGGAAATGGTGAGATACACCAGAAAGACAAAGCATAGAAACAAGAGGTCCTTGCGTTAGTGTAAGCTCCAGCTCAAGTCTGTGTCTGTGAAGTCTGCAAATGTCCCTGTATTGATGATACTGAGCAGAATCATGGGGAGCTTTGTGCTCCCCTCTGGAAATAATAGTCTAAAGCAGCTATGCGAAATGTACAGCTCCTAGAAAAAGGCAAATAGGCTTCCTAAGGGAAATGAGTACTGCTCGAAACGCAAAGGTAAGAAAGGGAGCCTTTGGTAAATGAATGCACTGTGAGAACATGATTTTTGTTTTTATTTACTTGCCAGGCAGGTGCTTATGCCACTGAGCTATCTCCCTGGCCCCTGAGAACATAATTCTAATTGAATTAAGTCAGACACATAAGTTTAGGTATTACATTGCTTCTCTTGTGTGGGAAGTCAAAAGGGGAAATAAAGACCGACACAGAGGCTAGATACTGAGAAGTAGGAACAGTGTTCAAAGGGAAAAAGAACAGGGGAAGGGTAAGTAGGGAACAGGGATGGAGAATTAGACAGCAAACAATGGAAGGTAAACAATAAAAACCATGCTTTGTAAAGACTGAGGGGAAGAAGGCTTGATGGGAAGGGAGAGGAATGTGCAAAAAGGGATTAGGATATGTTATGGCCTCTGTCCAGGCGTCTCTCCAAAGCCTCGTGCTTTCAGGGAGCGGCTTCTGAAGTTCACAACTGATTTTTGTGGGTGTGAGTTCTGCACTTGGAAGCAGGTAATCTGCATTACAATGGAGGGGAGAGAGAACTAATGAACTGTCTGAGTCACTGCCTCTCCTTCTGATCTCTGCTGTTTGCCTCTGACATGAACGACCGCCCTTTGCCATGTGCCACTCTGCCTTAGAGCCAGCTACATATTACTGAAACCTCCATCATGAGCTCAATAAACCTTTCTTGCTTAATAATTGGTGCTGGGTACTCTGTCCTAGCAAAGAGAGAAGAGTAACATGATATATACAGGTACAAATTCCCTATGATGAAAGTGATCATTATGTATGTCAAAGTGTACCAAAGTGTGTTACATTTTTCTAAAAGGTGGGCGAGAAACCTCAGCAGATTAAACCCCTGAAGCAAGTGAAAGGACCAGGGCTCATTCCCCAGCACTACATGCTGTGCATGTCTATAATTCCAGGACTGGGGTGGCTGAAAGCAGGAGGATCACTAGGAGTCTGAGCTGAGCTGCATGGCGAGTCCCTGTACCAAATACATTAAATAAATAAATGAATAAATGAATAAATAAATAAATAAATGAAATAAAATAAAATTAATAAAAAAAGAAAGGGCATTATGATACTTAAAGTAAGTCAGGATGGGGTTTTCTGTAATTGGAATCATCCAAGTGTAAACTCAGTGATTGTGTATCTATGACGAATGTGTTGCTAGGATTCCAAGCATCCAGTCTGATGTCCTTAAAGGCCTTTTCTAAATATGTAATTCAATAATTAGGAGAGAAGATATATGCAGTGAATATTTACTTACAGGTATAAATTTGTGTTTTGGTTTTTCTCCTTTTTTTGCTGTTTATTTTAGCTCAGGGTAGTTTTTTGATCTTGTCTTGAACACATACTTTGTATTTGCTTGTGAAAACATTAGTAGTGCTAAGTTTTAAAACTTCATTGTCCTCAGAAAGTTCAATCCATCGATCTCTGTACCTTTGTCAATTCTCAAGCTGGTAGCCCTTACTTCACAAGTATTAAAGGAGGCTAAGTGGTTCTCCTCAAGGAATAAATGTCGCTAAGCAAAGCAATCTTCCAAACAACAGTGGGACATAAAGAATAGCACAAGAACATGGCTATTGGATTTCATTTCATTCTTAGGGTTATATTTATACATCAATAGCACAGAATGGTTTAATTTCTTAAATTTAAGACACTCATCTCAAAGTACCTAACTATGCTTAAATGTTGTGATGTTTCAGCTGGCAAGATCTGGTTTGGGCATGGACAAGCTGGTGTTTCCTATCTTCTCTGTTTCTATCTATAGAGACGTAACAGACAACAACTCCCATGGGCCAGGCTCCAAGTCCCAGCAGTACAGTCTGGGGGGGACCAGGGCCAATGAGGCAGCTTGGGCCTCCTTGTGGACCCTTCCTCTCATCTTCCCAAGGCATTGCACCCTGCTCAGGTTCTCCCAGAGGGCCTCACTTCTATAAGCACCTAATATGGGTCAGAGAGACTCATCACCTGCATCAGCGTGCAAGGGCATCAGGACAGAATGCCACATGTGTGTGATTTTGAAAACCAAGATGCACTCTCCTTCACTCCTGCAGGCTACACATTCAAGATGTTGGCAGGGCTGGTTTATTCTCAGGTGCATCCTGGGCTCTTAGATGGTTACGTTCCCCTAGAGCTTCACATCCTCTTCCCTCCATGAGTTTCTGTCTTCTAATCTTACCTTGCTAGAAGGACCCATTTCACCTTGAGAATTCCCTTAACAAACCAGCTCCAAAGACACCACACTCTGAGCTATGAGAGCTTCAATGCTGGAGTTCTAGGGTGGCACAGCCCAGCCACTGACCAGAAGTGAAATACATGACACACTAAACTTATTATTTACATGAAATATTTACTTGTTTCACAGTTTAGCAAGATTTAACTGGATGTTTTACATGAAGAAATTTTATTAAAGTAGATAGTGTAGATAATCATATTTACTTTGGTAAACTAGTTTTAGGCAAAAATCTTCATGGTTTTTATGGTTAGACTTGGTAATTCTACCAGTGTACTACCTACCAGCAAGACAGAATATTTATGTTTCTTAATACTGACGCTGAATATTGAATCTTTAATCATAGCATTCATGCTGTTGGGATCTTTGGTGGTCAGCTGTACCATGTGGGTGGTACACTCTCATGAATGGAATTGGTTGATTTATCCAGTGAGAAAGAAGTTCCTCTTTCTCTGCTCTCCACCTTGAGAAGATACAGCAAGAGGTCAGCCAGCTTCGAGCCAGGAGACCCCTGGGTCCCCTCTGTGCTGGCCACCTGATCTCTACTCCCCAGGCTCTAAAATAGCTAAAATCAAACATCTGTTGTGTGTGTGTGTGTGTGTGTGTGTGTTTTCTGGTACCAGGGATCGAACTTATGATCTTAGGCTTGCCAGGCAAGCACTTATTCCACTGAGCTATCTCCCCAGCCCCCAAACATGTTTTTGTACTGACTCAGCGTATATTGTTTTTGTAAAAACACCCCAAATTGCTTTGGACACCAGAAGGGGTCTAACTAGCCTTAGGCAGAACGCGGAGTGGCCCAGGGGAATCTCAGTGCTAATGTCACATGTGCTGAGGTTTGTAGCAGGAACTTCATTGTAGTCGTTTACGATGCCCCACAAATGATAAAAGGGAAGTGCAAAGAAGTATTTGGAAAGCACACCGCCCCCCTGGACATGTGGAAAAATCAGTTTTCTTTCTCTAATGAAGGGGCTTCCCAGAGAAGAATTCATAGGAGATTGGTAAATGCTTTTTCCAATATAATTAAAATAAAGTTTATCTGAAATGAATTAAACACAACTAGTTTTTAATTAAAACAAAAAGGTTTAGGAGGATCATTCCTAGAAGATCAATTAACGTTCTGTTCCACACTGAGTCTGACTAAAAAGGCAATTCCCGAACTCACTAGCACAGCACTTCAGCTCTGTTGCCCTTTGCAGCCTATCTATCTGGCATTTCCTTAAAAATGCAAACACAAGCTAGTGGCTGGACTCATTTAAAAATTAAAATTATTTATAAAATAAAGCCATTACATTTCATTATATTATTTTGAGTGACAATGTTCATTGTGCTAATTTGGTACTTGCAGTTGAAAGGGGAATTAAAACTTTGATTAGGGAACTGGAATAGGTAGTCTAGTTAAAAAGAATTTCAATACGTTTTTAAGGAAAGAATGGTCAGGATTGGATTTTGAAATATTTACCTTGAATTTCCGAGTCCAACAACTCACGTAAACGTAGAAAAATCCTGCTAGTATCAGTAATAAAGTTTTACAAAAGTTCATAAAACTTTAAAACATTAAAAAGTTTTATAATTCTTGTAAAGCACTCATCTAAATTTCCAGAAACAGAATAAAAGAAGTAAACTTTTGTCACTCGTGCTTTGCGATATGGAGACTAGCTGGCATCATGAAGTCAGCCTTGCTTTTCAAACCATCCAGGAAGATACCTGCCTCTCTATACGCGCTGCTTTGCTCTCTCATCCCTAGGAACTACCTGCAGCTTGCTCTGAGGGACGCTGGTGCGTGGCCAGAAGCCAAGCAGGCGCAGTGCACGCAGGGCCTGGCTGTGCTTGGCCCTCAGGGGTTGCACCTGGGATGCTTACTGACAGCGGACAAAGGGCAGGTCCCCGAGGGCTGCACTTGTCCCCTGCCACCCTCAAAGTCTGGCTCTCCCGGGCTCCTCTGAGGCTGTGGGCGCGGGCAGGTGCCCTCATCAAGAGTCGCCTGAAGCCTGTGTTCAGCCTCTCTCTTCTGCACCGTTAGCTTCTCAAAAACCCCCGCTCCTGTCTCCTACGCTTTCCCTACTGCTTGCATGGTGCATCTCAGTCTCTTTCTGGATATTTTGCTGACTAAGTTAAAACTGAATAACTTCCTATTGAAAAAGATCGCACAGAAAAGATGTAACGGCTTGACCAGTAAGAATGAATGACTTATTTTTTTTTTTTTTAATTTTTCCTGGAACCAGGGATTGAACTCAGGTCCTTGAGCTTGCCAGGCAAGCGCTTATCCTACTGAGCTATCTCCGCTGCCCCAACTTTTTTTTTATCTTTTGTATTCTTCAGATTCTCTTTCCTCCTATCTGATTTTCAATATTTCTAAAACCACTTACAAGTTAAATGTAATTCCCAGGTACTCACAAAATTCTTGGTAACAAAGGCAAGGCAGGAGGCATTACAATCCTTGACTTGAAATTATACTGTAAAACTACTGTGGTAAAATCAGGATGGTATAGGAAAAAAAAAAAAAAAAGAACAAAACAGACCTGAGGGTCAATGGAACAGATTAGAAGTTGGAGGCATGACGGAGACACAGTCAGGTACCTGATCTTTGACAAAGTGGCCACCCATGTTCACTGGCAGAAAGACACTGTCTTTAATAAATAGTGTGGGAAAAACTTGTTTCCTTCGTGTTGAAGACTGCACATAGAACCAACTATATCTCTATGCACTGAATTAAAAACAAATGGATCAAAAATCAAGGGATTAAAACAGAAACATAATATACCAGAAGAGAATATAAAACTCTGAAAGACATAGGTGTAGACCAAGACCTTATGAACACAGCCAAGATTTATAAGAAATAATATAAAGAATATAAAGAATCAGCAACTTGGATTTCCCTTTATTATAAAACTTTGCACAGGAGAAAACATCACCATTAGAGTGAAAAGACTGCACACTAAAGGGGAAGAAATTTAGCTAGGTCTCCCCCAGACAAAGGACTTGTATGTAATATATAAAGAGTGGAAAAAAAAAAAAAAAAAAGACCTTTCCTTCCCTTCCTGGTCCAAAGACCCAACTCAAAAGTGCGCCTCTCAGATGAACTTTCAATGTCAAAGAAATGCAAATGGCAAAAAATACATGAAGAATGGTCAGTCTCTTTTGTCATGCAGGAGAAGCAAATTAACACAACACTGAGATGCCAGCCCACCCCAGAAAGCATGGCTGTCATCAACAAAGTCAGTAATAGAGGAGGGAGGGGCTCTGGGACGAAAGGAAAGGGATCCTTCTCCACTATTGATGTGAACTTAGACTGATACTACCACTGAAAAAGTCGGGTGGAGATCTCTTATAAATGTAGGACTAGGGGTCCCATTCAACCTAGCTCATTCTTTTCTGGGTATCTTCCAATATATCACACCACAGCGACATTCGTACATCCAGTTTAGCAGCACAGTTTATCATAGCTACATTTGCAAGAGCCCAAATGCGCATTAACCAAAGAATGGATAAAAAGGTCATCTTTTGTGCACTTTGTCACTACTCAGTCATTAAGAAGGATAAACTTAAAACTGTTATAGAAAAACAAATGCAGCTTGAGACGTAACCCATGTGTGGAATCAATCAGTCTCACATGCGAAACATCATATTGTTTCCCTGATAGAGAAACTGAAAGCGTAAATAAGGACCCAAAAGTACAATAGACACTGTGAAATGGGAAGAAACTGTTCAAAAGGAGAGAGAAAACTAGAGTGAAGAATGAGGGAGCAAAAAGAAGGGAAAGAAAAAACACATACAGGTACTTAAATTACTAGTTAATTCATTGAAAAGAAAGGTTTGCGCTAATATTGTTTGGAAATATTTTTGCTTGTATCTTGTACTCTGAGTAACTACTTTTTCCTATTATTTTAGAGAAGGGTCTACAGGGTGTTCAGGGCCTTATAACTAGAGGGGACTCCTAGTGATCTGCCTTTGTATAGCCCCCCCAAGAGCCGGGATTACAGGTGCGTGTCCCACGTCCACTGTTAAGTAACTACTTTGAAGATAACAATATACAATATATCAGTTATTTTAAGACTTTTATTATTTTATTATGAAGTCCTGTTTTTTTTATGAAATAAAAATAAAGAAAATAAGGTCAGAAACAAATACAAAGAATTTAGTATATAAAGTTCTGATAAACTTTTCCATTAGCTACCAGATATCTCTGGACAGTGACACTTGTGGGTCCCTAACTTAGGCATCTGGACTCTTGAGTTGTAGGGGACTTGAGGTTGGTATCCCATGGACAGTGGTGGCTGTCTTTCACTCTAACCCTCTTTTTTTTTTACATAGAACTCCCTCTGTCTATGTCTGTCTCTCTGTCTGTTCTCTCTGCCTGTCTCTGTTTCTCTGTCTCTGTCTCTGTCTCTGTGTCTGTCTCCCTGTCTCCCTCTGTGTCTCTCTGCTTCTGTATTTCTCTATCTGTCTCTTCTCTCTGTCTCTCTTTCCCTCTCTGTCTTTCTTTCTGTCTCTGTCTCTCTGTCTCTCTCTGTCTTTGCCTTTCTGTCTCTGTCTCTCTCTGTCTTTGCCTTTCTGTCTCTGTTCTCTCTGTTTCTGTCTCTGTTCTCTCTGTTTCTGTCTCTCTGTCTCTGTTTGTCTCTGGCTTCGTCTGTCTGTCTGTCTGTCTGTCTGTCTGTCTCTCTTCTCTGTCTCTTGCTCGCTCTTTACTCCTATATTTGGGGGAAGCTTCCCATGGAGGGGCCTGGAGGTCTGCTAGCCAAGGCTCCTGTCATGTAGATGAGAACAGCACCCAGCCTTGCGGCCTGCTGGAGAGATTCCCAGTTTAATTGTTGGACATAATACCTGTATTTAGCCTCTGTATTCAGAAGACCTGAAATTTTATAAGCAGGCTTTAACATTCATATTTATTCATTTTCAAAGAGTAATTTACCATGTATTTTCAAAATAGTTTCATCATTTTTCCTAAAACCAGAAAAGCGGTGCTTCGCAGGTGCATAATTACCCTTGCCATTAAACACAGACTCACACTGCACAATTCGAGGCACTCACTTCATTGAGAAAAGAGTGGCACTTGTTTCTCACTTGACATTTTTCTTTTAAAAGTAATTTTTTCCAAACCCTGGCAGCTATGTCATCCCTGCCATTTGTCTCACACATTTACAGGAGAATTAGCGATCAGGTCATGGTGGCAGTGTTTGGGAGAGACTTCCCAAGTTCTGAGGTGTGGCCTTCTTCCCCATGCCCATGATGACAATCGCCACAGTGGCCTCGACTCTGCCTGGCAGGCTCTGACCTGGCCAGGCTGCTGCAGTGCAGGTGTGATGGCCTAGCAGTGGTGTTGCCAACTGTGCCCCATGGGAGTGAGGGGACGAGAGGTCCATGACCTGCTAGGGCTCTGAGGGGCATGGTGACGTTCACGGATGCTGGATCCTGGCAGTTCCTGTGGTCCTGGGAGGCACAACTGGCCTCATTCTGTAGATGAAAAGTAATGAGGAGGTGCATACATGCACCCAGCCAACAATTCGGTTGGGGAGATAGCTTGGTGGTCTAAGTGCCTGCCTGGCAAGTGCAAGAACCTGGGTTTCATCCCTGGTTCCACATGCCATGCTGGCTCTGGAGCACTGGGTACATCATGCTGGCCACTGAGACTGGGCCTAATCCCAGTGCTGGGAAGGCTATGGCAGAGGATCACTATGAGTCTGAACTGCATAAGAAAGAAAGAAAAAGGAAGGAAGGAAGGAAGGAAGGAAGGAAGGAAGAAAGAGAGAGAGAGAGAGAGAGAAAGAAAGAAAGAAAGAAAGAAAGAAAGAAAGAAAGAAAGAAAGAAAGAATTTTTAAAGAAAGAAAAAGAAGATAAAAATCTTCTTTCGTCAGGGCCAGGCTGGTCACAAACCCATACCCAATCTGGTAAAATAATCCCAGTGGGTCCACAGGAGTGACCTCTTCTCAGTACTGAGACTTTGGAAAGACAGAGTTGTGATGTGGCGCAACTTCTGTGGCATTCATTTGTATAATGGCCCGTAAGACCATATTGAAGTTTCTTAAACCAAGCTTAAGCAATGAGAATGACTTTTTCAAAGTAATATGACCTAGGACTGAACACCACCTGCCGTCTCACTGGGATGAGCTCCAGGTTGAAAGGATGCACCTTAGCGCCATTGCAAATGAAGCTCTCACCCTAGACTTCAACTCAAGTTGAGGAGAACAAGGAGCAAATTCACGCTCATGACGTTATAAATACTAAATCTCAGCCCTGATCCTGCTGGTTAACAGATCTTTCTTATGGTAGAATTTATACTTTTAACATTTTTAGTGAGAGTATTAAGAAGTAAAATCAGTTAACATTTTAATGATAGAAATCCTTTAAAATTAGGTTCATTTATTCCATAATAAATATTTATGTGAGTATTTCTTAAAGTAAGATCATGCATTGGTACAGCTATTCCAATAAGCATTTGAATTTAATTTTCTTATCATGCCATCACTTTATTTGAAATTATACGGAGGTTATATTGATTAATGCACCGAAAGTTTCTATGGATTTGCTAGTGACTTTCACCCTCTCAGACACACATGCCTTCCACACCTCCAAGATGGCACGCGCTCTTCCTTCTGGAGCGCCAGATCTGACCTGCCTCATCCTCCCGTCTGCAGGAGCTGCCTGCTCTGCTCATAGGTGAGGGCTCCGGGCCCTGTCTTTGCTCAGCACTTCTTTTCTGATGCCTAGGCTGGGTCTCAGCCTTATGCTCGGTCCTCTCCTTGCAGTTCACTAGGATATATGCTGTCCCTTTCTTTTGATTTTCTTGATTGTGGCCATCTTCACATGCAGTAAACTGCACAACAGCAGGAAGCTAGTCTTCTTCACCCCTGGAGCAAACACAGACTCTTGTTCTAGAATTCACATGATGAATATCTGAATTAAATTGCAGAACATGCAATTTTTTATTTGGCTGGCTCAGCCCAACCTGACAGCAGAGCTGGCACAGCATGTGGTGCTGGGGTTCGAACCCCGGTCTCCTGCACCTGCCTAAGCAGGTGCTTTAGACTGCTGAGCTATCTTGCCGGCCCCAGAGTGTGCACTTCTGATGTGTAAGTTCCTATGCTTGGAGTGAGAACCAATGATCACTGTTCTGGTCATGCCCCTAAGAGCACTCAGATTGTGTGCGATGCAGTGAACACCACCCAGGCCTGTCTAGTGGACAAGGAATACACCATGGCCTCCACTTCTCTCTGATAGCATCATTCTGGGTTTTCTCTGGACACACAGCTGTGCATGCACCACTGTAAAGATTTCTCCTTCCTTCCCTGGAGAACTATCATCTTAGGTTTTTCAGTTTTCTTTTGCATGCTATCTTTTCAGTCCAAAAGTAAGGAAACTAGGCCCAGGACAAGGCTGGCCACACAGCAAGGGCTCACAGTGTATTAATAAAGAGGAAAAAAAAAAGAAAGAAAAGAAAAGAAAAAAAAATAACCCCCCCCCAAAAAAGCTGTATTTCTCATAGATTGTGAGGATATTCTTTCTAAGAACCACATGTTAGGACATTTCTCTGTAGCCCAGTTCTTCTTGCCTCAGTCAGCAAATCTCAGAGAAGGTGGAGTCCTGAGCTCAGTAGTGAGACAGGGGTTATTAAAGATGTGAAAGGTTCTAGCATGACACAATGTGAGACCATAACACTGGCCTTCTCTGGCCATTTCTGGGTGCTGGTGGTCTCTTCACTCATATTAAACTGTAAGTTCACCTGCTGATCTTTGGTCTCTTCTGGGCCACAGCCCAGATCCTTGAAAGCAAGGTGACAGGTTTGGCCAAACTCCATAAAACCATGTCCCTTGCTGCCCTTGCTGGTACCCAGCGCATTGAAAGCAGACAAGGTGGAGCTTGGGCAGCGCAGTGTGGGGAACTTCTTTCCAGTTCCTTTTGGCCTCAGCGTAGGTCTGTGGGCTGTGTTCCATGTAGAGATTCTCACTGCAGAGACCAGAGGACGGAAGAGAATGCCCAGATCATCCTGGCCTTGTTTGTCAGGACCTCACTGCTCCATCCAGAGGAAGCAGGACTTGGGCACAAATTCAGGCTACAGGCGAGCATCAACCTGAGCCCACTTCTGGCTGGATGAGCAATCCTGCCTTCCTCTCCCCCCAAGGAACCATGATGACCAAGTTCTCAGGTGGACGCTTATTCTAATCAATGTTACTTGGACTCTCTGGTGCCACGGCTCAGCCTTCTGTCTTCTTTGCTTTTCTATGTGCATTGGTTAAGAAGTAGAAAAAACTCCATTTCATTTATCTTACATTTTGCTTGGAAGCAGCCTATCTGTTGCTTCAGTTTTATTTGGGAGACATCAAAAATTACAGAATTGTCAAACTATATACACGTAAGAAAGAAGATAGATTTCTATAATATGTTTTGCATTTATTTGATACATTTTAAAAACCACCTTGGAAATGAATATACTTATGCAGTATATAAACAGATTTTGGTATATTAGAAAACCTCCAAAGAATAAAACTTCTGAGATTGTACACTTTCTATATTTAAGCTTCATTAGCATTTTAATTTCAAATATTATTTATAAATAGAAACTTTTAAGTGCCATAGTTTTTCAGAACTGAAAGCAAAAGACTATATAAGGGAAACTGTTCTCTTTAAAATTTTGTTCTTTGGAAGCTGCCTAGCTCTGCGACTGCCTCATGGCTTTGTAAGTGCTTTCCTGACCCCTGTGGCCATGAAGGCGTAATCAAGCACGCAGGATGCCTGGGGTAGCTTTGTGCTCATTAACCTACCCTTGTAACCAATGATCTCGCCCTGCTAGCACATCAGAAGAGCCACTGGGCTATACTTTCTTGCCTTTATACCTCTGTACGTCCTGCTTGTGCATGACCTGAAAGCCCTAGTCCACCAGGGCTTGGGACTGATATTCTGAGAATGATTCCTTCATCCGTGTCCCTTGATGCAAATAAATCTACCTCCCAATCCTGGTGTCCTTTGCGTGTTTCCACCTCTCTCTGCTGTCAGTGTGCCACCCAAGAAGACAGACTGTTGGTCTCTACGATCACCAATTGTGGCCTTTGAAGACGGAGTTAGGACCTCTGCAAGACCCCAGAGGAAGGCATGCCCTCCAGATTTCTCCAAGAATCCCCTCAGAGGATTTCTATCTCTCTGCTTGAGCAGCTAACACTGGCTCCCAAGGGAGGAGGGCACAATCTGTCTGTCTGTCTGTCTGTCTGTCTGTCTGTCTGTCTGTCTGTCTGTCTGCCTGCCTGCCTGCCTGCCTGCTTGCCTGCCAGGCTGCCTGATCCTTGTAAGACCCTGACAGCACTCCAGTTAGTCAGTCAACCAGTCCTTCTCAGTTTTAGTAGAAGAACTTGACTAACTCTTGTTAGTTAAGGCCAACCTCAAGGAAAGGCAGTTAGCATGTTTCACCTCTGAGTGCCACTGAACATGTGTGAAATGGACAGCATCAGGGTGCTCCCTATGGGCACCAAGACTGGGAAACACTGCTTGCTGTGGTTGACTGGGTGGTTCTGTGGTTCTGTGGATGATTAAGCCATTACCTGCAGCTCTGTGGTGATCAGCATATGGCATAATAGAGACCCTGCCCCATTCCTAGCTAAGTCATGCATAAGTTCCCATGAGGGGCATGGCCAGGAGGGCATCCCAGCGGTCTCTCTCTGAAGAGCACCTACCCTCTGTCTGCTGTGCCATCCTTCCAGGGAATACAACAAATATCGTAGGGTGACTGAATGGGAACTAATTAGTCCAAATTCACAGCCCCTGACTGCAGGAAAAGGTTGTTTTGTCGAATTAAAAATGAAACAGTTCACACACACACACACACACACACACACACACACACACACAACAAGGAAAGAGGCCCATTCTTCCTGAGGGCTCTGCCTGACCGTCCTTGTCAGCTGCCACTGTTGCTGTCAACTCTAAACCTTCACTCCTCGCTTCATCCTGTCTACTTCCATCCAATTGGAAGCAGAGGTATAGGTGGAGGTGGAGCCAGCTGGCTACCCCGTGCCCTCTGTCACAGCCTCCTCAGCCCTGCGTCCTGCTGGAAAGACACAAAACTCTGCTACACTGTTGTTCAGAAATGAATTTCAACAAGTTCACAAATTTCTTGGAGCTGTTGTCTTCCATAAAGTCTAAATCCTTGAGTTCGCAAAAACAATCTTACTTAATCAGTCTGTCGGTGTCTGGAAAACCCCAGTGGCTGCCCGTGAAAATCCTTGGCCACTGTCATTGTGATCAAAACCTGACTGTCCAGGTGCCACACTCTGTACTGAACCTGCCCAGTACCAAGGACTCTTATGTAAAAATCCCTGCCTGACACTGGTGGTGATAGAACTGCTCAGTCCTGCCATGTACCTGCCCACACCTGCCTGGCACTGTGTGCTGACAGATAAACTGTTCTTGAGCCAACCAGACTTAGAAGAGTAAACCCTCTGATGGATGCTGAGCACGCCCTGTTTACTGATGGAAGTGGCTTTGTTGGGAATGGAGTCTGACAAGCTATGTAGGCTGAGGTCAGCTTGGACAAAGCTATTTTGGCCCAAGCTCTCCTGCTACTGCTTCCTATGACTATTTGGAAACCTGCTACCAGTGCAAAAAATGTCAGTCTAGAAGCCTATGCCCTCTCCAGAAATCCAGTTGACTGAAACATTGACCCTAGCCCAAAGAACTTTACCTGGTACTTCCTGAAGATCAGAACCAGACATGCCCCCACCATCTTTCCACATTCTCAAGCTGCACCAGCCTCGACCTCATGCAGTACAGTGGACTCCCCATTTAAAGGTGCATAGATAAATCAGAGTCAGGGATACAGCTCAGGGGCACAGTGCCTGACTTTCAAGGATGAGGTCCTGAGTTCAATACAGGGTATCAAAATAAAGGTATGTGGATAGATCACACAGAAATAAAATATAAAACTACATGCAGCTTGTAACCAGTTCAAAGACTCCCTATATCACTACAGATTCCTGCACAAACATATAACCCTGGTACATATTAACTACCACTAGAGGTTTCAGAAATTCAGCCTTATATCCACTGTAAAATTCACCTGGACAACTCCTCTGGGGTTCACTTTGCAGGGACAAAGCACTCACAGTCTTCACTCCTGGATGCTGACAAGTCAGTACACAGCGGAAGCCTGAGGACAGCAGTCACAGGATTCCAAGTGGGACTGCTTGACCCTGTTCTCCCCCATTTGAGCTGGATATTGTGCCAGCCAGCTGCTTCCTGTCTTCTTACTGACGGCAGCCCTAACCTTGGCCTGAGCAGATTCCCCAGGGAGACGAAAGACATGTAAGCCTCTCTGTCTTACCTTTTATGTGGTTTTGCTAATTGGAATTATTGTTCTAAACTGTCTTATTAATCTAAAAAGCCCAAGTTTATGAGTTATAATGAGAAAATGTTTGTTGTTACTATTGTGTTCACGTTTAATGTTGGGGTCTGGATTCTGTTTTTGTTTAACTTAATCATGAAAAATCAAAAGTCTGCAACCCAAGATCCTGTTGAGTCTCATCTGGTGAAAACTGACACCTGGAAGATAATTCTGTCCAAAGTCTGGAAGCGACAAGGCCCAGTCATTCTTGGATTTGATCTTTTCCAGACTGCTACCATTCCAGACACACAATGTCCTCTACCAAAAAAGGGCTCAGTGGACCCCTTGGGGAATCCACACTGGTGGCCTCTGGTTTCTACCTGTGCCCTGGACACAAATACGAACATGCAGGTCTGCAGATCTAGAACAGAACACAGCTGCGCTTCTTGTGATGTATGTCCACAACCTATTGAAGGGGCCCAATGACGACAGAGACAGACCACCTTAATGTTACTCTTCAGTTAACTGCAGAAGAACAACAAAGACGAGTTTAACACCCTAGGAATAAACTATTGTTTCTGTGCTCATGAGTCTGAAATAGTCTGTGAAGGTCTGCAACACAGAGGTCAAATAACCAGGCTCAAGAATGAAGTCAGAAACAGGGAAGATTCCATGGCCAACATGACTTGGGACCATGGCTGAAGCCCCTTTGGGATGCCTAGCATCCCTATGTTAATCCTCCTAGTAGGGTCCTGCCTGATTAATTGGACCACATAAGTTAAGAGCTTTCTCTTCTTAAGTGTTTGAATAAAAAGAACGGCCCAGCATTGAAAAAGATTTCTCTGAGTAATGATAAGTTGGAGGGGTGAGCAGCCAGCTCCTGAGAGCTTCTGGAGAACTGACCGGCCCCGTGGGGAGAGCTCTCCCTGTACAGCACGCGCAGGGTGTGGGGTGCACACGAATACCTTGCTCTGCTTTTTCCTCAGCATGAGTACAACTATGCTTGAGACTCAGGATCCAGAATTCATTTTAGTCTGAACTCTGTGCCTACATTCTGTTTGGTCAAAAGATAAAAGTAAGGGACATTTTTGCCTCCCTGGCTTTGAACTGATCATTTTCACATATTCCCAATGTTGACAGCACTTCCTAATTTTATTCCACAGTAGTTTTATTTAACTACTGGTAGAAATGGCTCACACCATCAACCATAACCAGCCCTTATCCATCCACCATCATTTTCTACACTCAGCTATACGTTAAACAATTCCGTCCTGGCAGAGGCATGCTCACCCAAGTGGACATTCGCTAAGACAGCAGCCAACACAGCCACGCATCCACAACCCAGCCACAGCTGTGTTCTTCCATGAACAGGGCAGAGCCTTGGATGTGGGTTTTAAGGGTACAGAAGCACTGCCCGGCTGCTCCATCTTACCTTTATGCCTCCTGCTCTGCATGATAGCAAAGCTCTGGGCCCCCAGAGATCAGGCCCGGATATTCTGCGAATGATCCCAATCTGTGCCCCTTGATACAAATAAGTCTGCCCCCAAATCCTAGGTGTCCTTGCAGAGTTTCTTCTTGCTCTAGCAGTAGCAGTTCTTCCTCTATGAGCTGAATATCAGGTACAACACTGTGATTCTATCCCTGCTGTTTCCTGAGACCTCTATGGCTAAATGAGTGAACAAAACCAATGCTGGAATAATCGATGAGTGGAATGTTCTAAGTCAGGAAATCCTTCCCCATGGTACCACGGTATGTTTTAATTCCATGGCATTCTCCACCTCTTATTGGCTAGCGCGGTCTAGCAGATGGGAAAAAATGTTGCCCATTAGTACAAAGCAGGGGTTCAGAAAGCAAGGGGCAGGTATTTGCCTGTTGCTTGCTCCTGAGTCGCCTCATGCGGTAGAGGGAGGAACAGCTATGCTTAGCCTGCCTCTTGATTTCCCATGCAAGATCTCCAAAGAAAGATGGCTATATTTTCCTCTTTCTTTTGATCTTCTTTCAGCTCCCAGTTACATCTCTCTAAGTCAAAATTAATGTGTGCTTGCTCTATAAGAAATACTTCTCCCTCTGCTGTTAGCTTTCTCTGGAGTGATTTTTAAGACAGTACCCTTAAATCCCACATCCAAGGCTCTGCCCTGTCCATGGAACAGCACAGCTGTGGCTGGGTTGTGGATGCGTGGCTGTGTTGGCTGCTGTCTTAGCGAATGTCCACTTGGGTGAGCATGCCTCTGCCAGGATGGAATTGTTTAACGTATAGCTGAGTGTAGAAAATGATGGTGGATGGATAAGGGCTGGTTATGGTTGATGGTGTGAGCCATTTCTACCAGTAGTTAAATAAAACTACTGTGGAATAAAATTAGGAAGTGCTGTCAACATTGGGAATATGTGAAAATGATCAGTTCAAAGCCAGGGAGGCAGAAATTTCCGTTACTTTTATCTTTTGAGCAAACCGAATGTAACCACAGAGTTCAGACTAAAATGAATTCTGGATCCTGAGTCTCAAGCATAGTTGTGCTCATGCTGAGGAAAAAGCAGAGCAAGGCATTCGTGTGCACCCCACACCCTGCGCGTGCTGTACAGGGAGAGCTCTCCCCGCGGGGCCGGTCAGTTCTCCAGAAGCTCTCAGGAGCTGGCTGCCAGTGCATTTCCCAGAAGTAGAAGCTGATGCTAAGTCAGCAGTGCCAGGGCCTGTGTCGCACAGTCAATAATGACAGTTACAGATCCGAGTGTAAGAGCTAAAGGATGAATGGGTGCTGCTTCAACAGCTGGAAACCACGAAGGAAACAAGCCAGATGAAAACTCTGAGGGATTTGAATGTCACTGAATGACCATTTCTGTAAACTGCTGACCCCCCCATCCCAGATTTCCTCCTTGCAAGGAGTTGCTGAAATGGGCAATGTTTTGAGAAAGACTGACGTGTTATCATCTGGATTTATGTGAGTATCCATCTGATTCCCAGCACTGCTATAAGCATAGAAGAGTCTGATTAAAAAATAAAGTTTATTTTCCCTAGAAAATAATGAAGACAAATGGTTTTGCAGTAGATGTCAATTTAAGCACATTTTCTTAGGAGGAAATAAACTATTAGGCTTGCTGATGTCCATTCGTTTGGTATTGATGCCTAAGACCGAACAACTGCAGATGAGCAATCTACTAAAATTATTACCCACCAAGCAAACTCATGATTATATCTGCATTGGGACTTCATTTTCTTAGCTCTACCAGGAGAAAGGAAGCCAATGAGAAGGTGAAAGTAGAGCTGCTGGATTTAGTAGAGTGAAATATCAGACACTTGTTTAAAATTACAGTTCAGATAAACTACAATTTGATTACAACATATTTCTCTTGTAATATTTTGGACAACCTCATACTAAAATTTATTCATTATTTATCTGAAATTCAAATTTAACTGAGATTCTTGTATTTTTATCTGGCAACTTGAAAGGATGGAGACCCATTCAGGGTTTCATGGGCCAGAGTCATTCTGATCAACAGTAAGCATTTTCATAATGTCGATGTTTTCAGTGTTTTATAAACTCAAAGCCATTTAATCTTGAATACAAGTCTACAAGATGGATGCTATTATTTCTACTTAGAAAATAAGAATACAAAGAATGCCAGGTGGAATCACTGGCCTACAATCATACTAGTTAGTGACAGAGGTGCCAATTCAATCCAGATGGTTCTACGTACAACCTACATGCTAAACATGATAATGCGCTAATTTTTATCAAATATATTAGTGTTCTCAGAGTTATCCAATGGGTTATATACAGCATGGTAGCCTTCAAAAATATTTTTCAACATGCATCTATTATTTAATTTTCCTAAACCTCTTTAGAAAGCAGAAATATGGCTGTAGTTAGCAATATCTGTTATTAGGACTATATATTATTCATAATATATATTATGTATTCACATGTGAAGAATAACTAATGAACAAAATGTGTTTAGTTATTTAATTTAACAAGATGCTAAATTCCTTAATTCCATAGAACAGAGATTTAGACTATGTAAATCCCAGTCAAAAACTACTAGAGTCATAACCATTAAGATTATTTCACTTACACATAGATTGTAGGTTTGATTCTACATGTGTATCTTTGATATACATTATCCACTATAGTGTTCTAGAAAACTAAAAAAAAATACTGTTGGTTTCAATCCTTTAATAAATGTCAGCTCAACATAAGCCTGAACTGGTAAAGTTCACATATTGGCACTAGGACATT
>PVKN010014059.1:0-19473 GCA_004027915.1 Capromys pilorides | reverse complement strand
GTGCCTTTTTGAGACAGTGTCTCACTATGCAGTTCAGGCTGGCCTTGAGCTTACTTTGTAGCCCAGGCTGGTCTTGAACTTGTAATGATCCTCCTGCCTGAGCCTCCCAAGTGCTGAGGTTACAGGTGTGTGTCACCATACCTGACCAAGTACTTTAAAAACACTTAAAACACTTTTTTTCTAATTTTCAGAAAGAGTCTTGTTAAGTCATTAGGCTGCCCAGGCTGAGTTCAAACTTGGTTTTCTTTGGGAGATTGTGAGTATGCCGTTTTTTTGAAGGGTGAGACAGGGTGTTGATATGTAGTTCAGGCTGGCTTTGAACTCACTATGAAGTCTAGGCTGGCTTTGAACTTGAGAGGATCTCCTACTTCAGCCTCCTAAGTGTTGAAATTACAGGCATGAGCCACCATAACTGGCCACGTACTTTTAGACATTTTCATAATAAAGTTCTGAGGGAAAAGAAAATCTTCTATATTAAAAGTAAACAGTTTCTAAATCATGAGGAATTGGTGGCAGCTGTTTGGACGGCAAGTAACCTGAAGCATTTTCCTATATTCTCAATGTGTTTACCCCTACATTCCAAACTTTTCCTCACTGGATTAATAGGAAAGCCAGTAATGGTGAAATTGAAGTGGAGAATGGAGTACAAGGCAACCTGATCTCTGTAGATGGCTACATAAACATGCAGCTTTGAAATACAGAGGAATACAGAGACAGGGTATTGTATGGACATCTGGTCAAAGTTTTTTGTTTTGTTTTGCTTTGCTTTTGCAGTACAGAGAGTCAAACACAGGACCTTGCACTTACCAGGCAGGTGCTTAAGCCACTGTGCTATCTCCCCAGCCCCTGGATAAAGTTTTAATAAGGTGAGATAATGTCCTTTGTATTAGAAGCATTGAAGAGAAAAAGGAGGATAGGGAAATAAAATAATAACATCTTGTGTGTGTATATGTGTGTGTGTGTGTATATATTTCTAGACAATAAAGATGTGTTCTTTCTTTTTTTAAGATGTGTGGTTTCTCAACTTGAAAAAAATAGTTTCGGTTCTCCAATCTTATCCATATTTTCAAAAACCAAAAAAGCCCTAAAAACAGCACATTTTCTAAGGGGCTGGGGAGATAGCTCCGTGGCACAAGTGCCTTCCTGGCAAGTGCAAGGTTGTGAGTTTGAACCCCGGTCCCGCCAAAAAAAAATAAAATGAAAAATGAAAACAGCACATTTTCTGATAGCTCTCTGAAAGCAAAACATGGCCTGACCTGGGAAGAGTCTGACTCCAGCTACACTGCCACTTCCCATAAGCACAATATTAATATTACTGTGAAAATGTTAATATGCTTGAATACTTGATACAACCATGTGATGAATAGCTTATCCTCTGCATTGGCTCTTTGTTGTTGTTGTTCTTTCTTTTTTTTTTTTTTTTTGCGGGACCAGGGTTCAAACTCACGACCTTGCACTTGCTTGGCAGGCACTTGTGCCACAGAGCTATCTCCCCAGCCCCCTGCATTGGCTTTTGAACATCTGAAGAATTCCAAATTTTGAGGCAAGCTTGACCCCAGGAGCTTCAGGTAAAGAGTTGGAGGTGCAAAGATTTCCCAATAACAATTAAGATAGTAGAATACACCTGTAGACCCAACACTCTGAGCAGTGTGCGCCTGTAATCTCAACATGGGGTGGGGCACCCTGAGGCAGCTGGTGGATCATCAAGAGTTTGAGACCGGGCTGGCCAAATAGCTCAGTGGATTAAAGTGCCTGGCAGGAGGAGATGGGGTTTTGAGCATGGTGAGAGAGCAGTTGAGACTGGGCGTGGTGACACATGCCTGTGATCCCAGCTCTTGGGAGGCTGTAAACAGGTGGATCACTATGAGTCCAATCTAGGAGTGAGACCCTGAACACCCTGTAGACTCTTCCCTAAAACACACACACACACACACACACACACACACAGATGCACACACACTCACACAAGAGTTTGAGACCATCCTGGGCTACACAGCAAGTTCAAGGCCAGCCTGGACTACATTTCAGACTCTATCTAAAAAAAAAAGAAGAAAAGAAAGAAGGCTCTCAGCAATGCTGATTTATCTTGTGACATCACCAGTGCCTTCCTTACGTGCAATCTATTGTATAGCCAGCCCAGGGCCATGGGACCAGACTAATACAAACAGCCCTTTCTGTCTTAGTTATTTTTTAATCGTTGCTGGGACAAATACCTGACACACAAAATGAAGAAAGGAAAGGTTTATTTAGCTCACAGTTGCTGGAGGTTTCAGTCCATATTCGGCTGACCCAAGGCTCAGTGGAATAGGGCAGAGAGCATCCAGTTCATGGCGGTAGAACAGCAACAATTGTGACAGAGGCAACACACCAACCAGGGTGCAGAAAGCAACAACGTAACAGCATTAGTCTGTCTCTCTGTCTCTCTTTATATTGCGTTCAGGCTCTCTGCCTCAGCCTACCTGCCTTAGGCCACACTCATAATCCTAGAAGGACTCAGACCTATAGTCCCATCAGTACTAAAACACATAATCCCAGTGGATCATGATTCAAGTCTCAAACTCCAGAAATCTGTGCCCCATGATTGCAGGAGGCTTTGCGGGGATAACTAGACATAAACCATAACAGTGATCCAACCCACCCCACACTATTAGTGCGTAGCAACCCCTAAGCCATAGGCTCCATTTCTATAAGCTTTGCCTGAATGTACATATATGGAGGCATAGAAGATCATGATCACCTTGAGAGTGCAGCTTCTCCTTAGTGTACTGCAGCTTAGGTGTATCTATGACCCCTATGGAACTGTAGTGTGTGTTCCTTTTATTGCTGTGTAGTAGTCTGTTCTCTGGGAACACAGTCATGTGTTGGCCCATTCACCTGTTGCAGGATATCTTGGGTTGCTTCCAGTTTGAGGCTGTTATGAAAGGCCACTCCTGATACATTTTGGAGTGAACATAACTTTCACCTGAGTAAACACTTAGACATGGGATTGCAGGGCACATAAATGTACTTTCACTTTGTAACAGCCAGGCTATTTCCAGAGTGGCTGGACCACTTTACATCTTCCCAGCAATATGGGACAGTTTCAGTTTCTCAATGTAAGATATCACTCTATTTGGCATTGCCAAGAGTTTTTTCTTTCTCTCTGTCTCTTTCTGTCTCTGTTTTACCAGTATTGAACCCCAGGCCTTTTTTTTTCATATTTGAGAGAGGGTTTCCCCAACTTGCTCAGTTGCCCAGGCTGGCTTCCAACTTGCAATGTTCTGCCATAGGTTCTCAGAGTGCTGGGATTTATATGCTGTGGCAACCAGCTTGGTTTTTTTCATGTAAGGCTTCCTGCTAAGTATATAGTGTTATCTTGTAATTTTCTGCCTCAAATAGGTCTCCCTCTTTCTACTCTTAATCCTCAAATTCCTGTCCTCCAAGTGGTAGCTAGAGTGAGCTTTTTCAAACATTTGGGACCCTGTTGCTCTTCTCAAAGCCTTCTACTACTTTCTCCTCTCACTCAGAGCGAGACCCCCTGGTCCTCAAAGGAGCGTGGCAGAAGGTGATTGGTTACCCCAACACCTGGCCCTCCTCAACATACTGCCCTTTCCTGCCAGTCCCAGCCACACTGGGCCTGCTATTCCTCCAGAGCTCCCTGGACCCACTCATCTCACAGTTTTCACCCAAACATCTCAGTGATTCATCCTTCCCTCTCACTTCCACCAGGATACTTCCCTTGGGCAGCCTCTTAGGAAGATACTGGGGATTGAACTCAGGCCCTTGCGCTTGCCCCATGGGTCTTACTTCTCCTCCTTTTTCTTTTAAACATTTCATCCTTTAATGCACTGTCAGAATGTGTTCATTATTTATTGTCTATCTCCCCAGCTGTTGGACCCTGGGCTTCTGCTGAATCACACAGTGGCTAGCACATTGCCTATAGAGGTTGCTCATCTCCTAGGAGGGAAAGAAAAAAACCTTTTGTTTGAGACATATTGGTCATTTTGAAAAAGAAAAAAAATTTTTTGAGACAGGCTTTCTCTATGTAATCCAGGCTGGCCTTGAACTCATGGTAATCCACCTTCAGTGCTGGGACAAGCATATGCCATAGCACAGTGACAGGCTAGTGTCTCCATTTTTAAAGTGGGCAGACATAATATTTCCTAACTGACAGAGTTGTGAGGTTTCAATGAGTTGTGTTTTTTTTCACAGCACTGTCTGCTGTCTGGTAAATGTTATATCAGTGTCCATTAAATAAACCTAAGTAAGAAATTGAGGGGCAGAGCTTGTTTTCAGGGCTCAGAAGACACTGTGAAGGTGCTCACTTTGTCTCTTTTTTTTTTTGTCCCTCCTCCTTCTCAGTCACCTCCACTTCCAGGATGTCTCTGTCCTCACAGTGAGAAGATGGCTCCTAGAAACTCTTAAGTTACAGTCTCAGCAACTTCAGAGCCACCAAATAGAGTCTTTTTTTTTTTTTTTTGTGGAACTGGGGATTGAACTCAGGCCCTTGCGCTTGCCAGGCAAGCACTTATTCTACTGAGCTATCTCCCCAGTCCACCAAATAGAGTCTTTTTGACCTAAACAAAGCTATCTACCCAGGTACCAAGAGAGAAATACTGTGTTCTGCCTGGATGGGTGTGAATCATAAATCCACTCCAAGAACAGCAGGAATGTGGATGCGGTGGCATAGGCCTGCAATCCTAGAATTTTGGAAGGCTGAGGCAGGAAGATCTCAAGTTGGAGTTACACCTGGGCAACCTGGGAAGATGATGTCTCAAAATAAAAATTAAAAAACAAACAAGAAAAGAGGGCCTGTGAACATATCTTAGTAGTAGAGTGTGTGTGTGCGCGCACACACACACACACACACACACACACACACACACACACAAATGAGCATGCTCTCACACACCACCAGAAGGAAATTGGAAGGATAAGGGGCTGGACCACTTCTTAGGAGAAATGGAAGAGCTATTCCAGCAAAATACAAGGCTCCTCGTGCTTCCTCTTGTGTGCTTCTCTTAGCATTTCTAGCTCAGAGTGAGTTTGCCCCAGCATTCTTGCCCATCCACTCATATGGCCTAAGGCTGCCTTGAATGCTCAGCCCTGGCCTGGTCCAGGCAAAGGTGCCATCCGACTGCATCTTGAGCAGACACAGCAGATGCAGCCCAGGCAAGCACCCTCCTTTTAGCACACTCTCATGCTGTGCACGGTCCCTGGGAGCTGTATAGCTGGGAAACAGCCTGCAGAAGCGTGATTATCTGGGATTTGTTCTTAATGTTAATGGGATGCTAGTTCCTTTCTGTTTCTTTAATGCCATTTTGCACCCAGGTAGTTCAAAGTTCTTTATAAACAGCCAGTAATTAATTCAACTTCATTAAGGCCAATTAATCCAGGATTAATTATAAATTTGCCCAGAGGAAGTTATTATACTTTGCTCTTTGATTTGAGTTTTGGCTTTAAAGATTCTTTCAGGAATGGAATGGAAATTTCCCTCTCCTCTGAGGAGCCGCCTTGCAGGCAACTGTGTTAGCCATGTGCTTTCCTTACTGTGCTCCTCAGCAGCCTTAGCACACAGTCATCTCAGCTCCCTAACCTCTCCAGCATCAAAGAGATCTGCTGGTGCCCTGCTGAGCCAGAGCACATGCAAGTCTGGCCAGCAGCAGAGAGGTGTCCCCTGCCAGTTCTAATCAAGCTGTGGTATTTCACATTAGATGGGTGACATCACCATGAGTTCAGTCTACAAAATGCACATCAAAATGTGCACTAATGAGAACAAAGCTGGGTGAGTGGCACACACTTATGATCCTAACACTTGGAAGGCTGGGGCAGGAGGATCACCTTGAGTTCCAGGCTAGTCTGGGCTACATAGTGAGTTTAAGGCCAGCTTGCACTACGCAGAGAGACCTTGACTGATAAAAACCAAAACAGAATTTCATGGGTCAGTGCAGTCTTTAGTAGCCAATGCCATATCTCTATTCCTCTTGGAGACTTTGTGGCCCCTTTCCCGAAGATGATGGGAAGATGATAGATGATCCACATTTCCCCCAGGGTTAATTTGAGGCTCAGATCCGACTGGCCAGCGCCAGGCAGTACCCATCCCACAGCAATTGTTTTAGTCCAACTTGACCCACAGGAGGCCCTGGTGTTCTCCAGGGCATTTAATATAGAAGTATGCTCTCTGCTGCTATCTAACTCTGGAGAGGGCTGAGTGTAGCTCAGTGGTAGGGGGCTTATCTAACTCATGCCAGGTCCCAGGTTCTAGCCCCAGCACCGCTAAACATGAACCAACCAAACAAAGAAGTAAGGTGGGCATGGTAGCACATGCCTGTAATTCCACTCCCCAAGGCAGGAGTATCACTTCAAGTTTGAGGCCAACCTGCAATATATAGTGAGTTCAAGGCCAGCCTTGAACTAAACTGACCCCCTCCCAAGTAAAAATACACAAATAGAAATAAAACCTGAAGGATATAGGTCTGGGCCAAAATAGGCCACAGGAGGGAAGCCTGGCTAGGACTGAGTAATGGCTCCCAGAAGATATTTCATGAGTCTGTTCCCTTAAATGGGAAAAGAAACATCGTAAGTGTGGGGTGATCAGATTATGGAGATTGTTCCTAGGTATTTCAGTGAGTTCAATGATATCACAAAGAGACCTTAGAAGAAAGAAGCCAGAGAGTCAGATCCAGAAAATGACGAGAAAGACTGGTCATAAAAAAGGGAAAGAAAAAGAAAAGACTGGCTGGACATGATGCCACATGGCTGTCATTCAAGTACTTTGGAGGCTGAGGCAGGAGGATCAGCAAGAGTTCAAGGGCAGTCTGTGCTATATAGAGTTCAAATCCATGGGGTAAACTATAGAGTGAGATTGTATCTCAAAGGAGAGAGAAGGAGGGAGAGAAAGAAACAGAAAGGAGGCAAACAGGAAGGCTGAGTACCCGGAGGATGTGGCTGTGATGAGCCCACCAGGCCGGCCATGCAGAGTGATACTCTCTTGGGACTTATAACTGCAACACACTAGAGGTATGGTCTGTGTCTTTTCTTACTCTCACACTTTCAGTAGCACGTGGAACTCCTCACTTTCTCAGTCTCAGCAATCTCAGTATCCAGGGGCACCCCAAAAGCCCGGCACCCTCTGCATCATATCTCCATGAAAGAGTGAGATGAAAGGAGGAGGCTGTTGGCACCACCACAAATGAAAAAAGTCAAATACTCTGAGACTCTTAACGTCTTTCTTTCTTTCTTTACTTATTTTATGGCTGGCTCAGCCTGCCCTGGTGATGGGGCTGGTGCAGCATGTGGTGCCGGGGATCGAACTGCAGTCCCTGCAATTGCCTGAGCTTTCCTAAGCAGGCGCTTTAGACCACTGAACCATCTCGCCGGCCCTTAACGTGTTTCTTGATCTGCTGCTCTTTTTCGCTCTTTAGTTTGGTAGTTCCGGGGGTTGAACCAAGGGCCTTCTTACTGGGCTATATTTCCATCCCTTTTTAAAAAAATTTGAAGCAGAGTTTCCTGGGTTGGGCTCCAACTTGGGATCTTCCTACCTCAGGCACCCAAAGTTACTGAGACTGCAGGTATGTACCACCATGCTAGCATTGGCTTGTCTTTTAATGAGTACTATTCTCCCTTCTGCTCCAGCTAACACCCTATTTAAAAATCCCTGCTTCTGGGGTCAGTAAGATAGCTCAGCGGTCTAAAGTGCCTGCTTAGGCAACCATAGGGACCACAGTTCGATCCCTGGCACCACATGCTGTGCCAGCCCCACCCCAGGGCAGGCTGGGCCAGCCATAACATAAATAAAGTTTAAAAAAATAATAAAAATCCCTGCTTAGATTGTGGTGGTCTATTGTTGCCAGATCAGAAGTGCCCATTTTTGGTGTGAGAAGCCAACTTTTACCTTTTCTTTCTTAGATTTGGGTCAAATACAGATATCATAACACTGATCTTCTGCACCATGTGTCAGTGTGTGTTCAAGTGGTGGTTAGCATGCTTGGGATGCTCTGAAGGCTGAGGACATAGCTCATTGGTGTGGTATGTTGAGCATGTGTCAGGCTCTGGAATCAATTCACAGCTCCAAGAAACAAAAACAATAAAACATTGTGGAACTATCGGTAATATTTGTTCCCAGAATTTTTTTTTTCTACAGGGTCTCACTATGCAACTCATAGCAATCCACCTGTTTCCTGCCTCCCAAGTGCTGAGATTACAGGTGCGCACCACTGCGTCCGGACTCCATTGCTGGCTCAGTGTGCCCGAACCCTGGCCCCTGTGCTTCCCTTAATGGGCGCTTAATCCGCTGAGGTATATCGCCAGCCCTCCAGAATTTTGTTATCTGAAACATAAATTCTGTTTTCATTGGTTATAACTCTTCTTTGCTGCTACTTTCCAGCTTCTCATAACCAATCTACTATCTATAGCCATGAATTTGCCTTCTGCATAGGTTTCTTTTTTCCTTTTTTTTTTTTGAGACAGGATCTCATATGTGGTAGACAGGCCTTGAACTCCCAAGGATCCTCTTGCCTCAGCCTCCTGAGTGCTAGAATTATAGCCACATATCACCATGATCAGTACTGCATGGGTTTCATGTAAGTATTGTCAGAGAATATTCACATGTGCTGTACCATGTAGTCAGAATACCATTTCTTCTTCCACAGAGGGATGTGACTCCACTGTAGGGAGAGATCACATTTTATTTAGCATTATCTGTTGCTGAATAGTTGGGTTGTTTCCACTCTTTGGCCCTTGTGAATAGTGCTAATTCTTTTAGTATCGGGATGCTAGAGGAGTTGTTGGGTCTCATGAGAAGTCTACCTTTAACATTCTGTGAGCCAAGAAACAGTTTTGCATGGCAACTTTTATTATTTTCATTTTGAATGTTAGCCATCTTTGTGGGTATAGGTAGTATCTCATGGTGGTTATAACTTTTATTTTCTTGATGACTAATGAAGTGGAGTACCTTTTTACATGTCTGATGGTCATCTGTACTTTTTTTTTTTGTGCCAGGGATTGAACTCAGAACCTTGCAGTTGCCAGGAAGGCACTTATGCCACTGAGGTACATCCCTGGCCCCTGTACATCTTTCTTTGAGAAATGCCTAACAAATCCTTTACCCACTTTGACAGGTGGGAATACTGATCACTATAATAATGAGAAACCTTTATCCACACTTTGAATTTGGGTTATTTGGCTTTTTTGTTTGTGTGACTTTGTTTTGTTTTGTTTTGTCTTTTTGATACAGGGTCTCACTATAAAGTTCATGAAGGCTTGTCTCAAACTCACAATGATCCTCCTGTCTTAACCTCCTGAGTGTTGCGATTACAGGAATGCCAAACTGGCTTTTTAGTTTTTAGTTCTTTATATATGCTAGATTTTTTTTTTTTTAGTGGAACCGGGGATTGAACTCAGGCCCTTGTGCTTGCCAGGCAAGCACTTATTCTACTGAACTATCTCCCCAGCTCCTATGTACGCTAGATATTAAGCTCTCCAAACCTCAAGATTTGCAAAGATTTCTTCCATGTTGCAAGCTATCCTTTCATTCATTTAATAGAACTTTTCAGTTAAACTTATCTATTCTTTTGTTGTCTACATCTTTGGTGTCCTTCTTGCTAGAATCATGAGTTTAAGGCCCTGCACAGTGAGCTCAAGGATGGCCTACACAGTGAGATCCTGTCTCAAAACAAACAAACAAACAAATAAGACAAAACACAACAATAACAAGATGTATTTTATGGCATCTTTGACTTTTGAAGGCAGCAGAGTTAGGACAACTTAAGAGTGAATTCATACTGTATTGGACTTGGAATTAGAGACTGGGAAAAGATACTCAGTGAGCCGAGAACTTTGCTAGGAAGAAGATAAAATAAAAAAAGAAGATAAAATTAGGGCAAAGGAAAGGTAGAGGGTGTTTTCTGAAAGATGGCCTGAGGTGTGTTTGTTATCTGGAGCCCAGTAAGTAGGATTATGTTGGCTATGAAGAGTCATGTGGGCCCCTGGTTCAGGTTACAAAGAGAGTCCAGCAGTGCCTGGCACAGAGCCTACCTTAGTGTAGAGACCATTGGTTTCCTAGCCTACTTTTTCCTCTTTTCACATAGGCATTGACTTTGGGTTTCCAGATTCCCTTGCAGCTGGCCACAGACACTTCATGCTGTTGGTCTAGGAGTAGAATGACAGTGTAACTTTCAGGTCAGGGTTAAAGGAAAGGAGAATGTCCTCCTCTTCCACCCTTTCTCCTTCTTGCTGCTAAAGATTTGGACCTTGACAGGGGAGCTTGAGCGGCTACCTTCCATCACATGATAGTGTAGCGGAAAATGCTCCTGCCCTAGCCAGGTAATAGTTGCCCAGGTAATAGTTTCTGCTTCAGATCTGGCCGCTTCTATCTCTTAGAAATGGCTCATCATTATGATGTACAGTAAATCCATTTTTTTTTTTTATTTTGGTACTGGATGTTGAACTCAGAACCTTGCACTTGCCAGGCAGGAGCTTATGCCACTGAGCTATCTCCTCAGTGTCCTCACTATGATGTACATTGTATAAACCTAATTGACGAGCCATTTAGCCTGTGTACTTCCTGCTTTCTTATCTCATATAAGCCCTATCCCACCAGAGATCAGTGCCTATCAACATAAATAAATCTGCCTCCAAGCCCTTATTGGTAAAATGAGAATGCTAGGCTAGATTATGATCTAATTGTTCCTTAGCAAAAATGAAGGCTCTGATGGAAAGGTCCTGGAGCTGCATTCCTACCTGCTCAGCTGCTCTGCCCCTCCAACACCAGTGACAAAAGGAATTTACAACTGGGGTTCTGAAAGTTCTGGACCAAGAGGTTCAAGGATGTCCTTAGGCTCTAACATCCTCACTCCCCTCCCATTTTCTGGCTGGAAGATCTTTCTCTTTATACCAAAAAAGACAAAACTTGGGGCTTACAATAACCGTAAAAATGTTTTTTACCCCCTAATTGGATAATACATAGATAGTTCCAGAGTACCTCACTTTTTTATTTTAATAAGAAATAACAATGTGACATTTTCAAAAACACGTTAGTACATTTCCAATAATTGATACAATGCATATTGTTGTCCTGGTAGTTATACAAAGCACAGGATGTAGACATGATAATTTTTCTAATCATTGTTGGAGTACCTCATTTTTTTATTTTTTTATTTTTTATTTTTGGTCTTTTTGAGATAGGGTTTTGCTATACAGTTCAGGCTGGCCTTGAGCTCACTTTTGTAGCCCAGGCTAGTCTTGAACTCACATTTATCCTCCTGCCTCAGCCTCCCATGGGCCGGGATTACCTGCATGCGGCACCACGCCCTGCCTGGAGTACCTCACTTTGACCAAGAGTTGGGAAAAGGATCTCTTCCGAAGAGTAAATCAATGAGCTGGGGTAGTGTCAAACGCATGTAATCCCAATACTTGCAAGGCTGAGGCAGAAGGATCTCCCTTGGATGAAGACCAGCTGGACTACAGTGAGATCTTATTTCAAACAGACAAAAAACCAACAACAAAAATCAAAGCTCAAGCTCTGAACCTCAGTTCCTCTATCTTCAAAACGGAGGCAGTAACTCGTAATGACGTGTGCACATGTTAAGTAATGGAAAGTATGACACCTTTAAGAACTCGGGAGCCATCATCTCAGGTCGGAGCCTCAGGCCACATTTAATTGCCCGGTGCTTCGCAGCTATTTCCCTGCTGGAAGCGCCGGCTGTGGGAAAGCCAAACCTGGACACAGACGGAAGTGGGTGGGCGGGACCTCAACGCAGCTATGATGGGTGCAGCCGCAAGCCAATGCACAGAGAGGTATTCCCGTTTCCGCCAATGAAGGACCAACAGAGGTGGGACTTTACGTAACGCCCTAGTAACGGCCGCGTGGTGTTCCGGGCGCGGAACGCGCGGTACTGGCTCTTGGTTTTCCACGCGGGCTGGGGCTCCCCGAGTCTGTAAAATGAAGATAGAGGAAGTGAAGAGCACCACGAAGACGCAGCGGATCGCGTCTCACAGCCACGTGAAGGGGCTGGGGTTGGACGAAAGCGGCCTGGCTAAGCAGGCAGCCTCGGGGCTCGTGGGCCAGGAGAACGCGAGAGAGGTGTGGTCGCGACCCCAAAGGGTTGGCAGCGCGCGCTGGTGGGTTGCGTGCTGGGGTCTCCGCCTCTGAGTTCCCGGGGGCATGGAGACTGCGGCGGGGACTCTTGAGGGCTGGGACCAATGGGTATGGCCCCGCGGGAGTCCTCACTGATGAAGCCTCCGGGGGAGAAAGGTACAGGGAATTCTTGTTCTCCAGAGCCTTATATTCCAGCGTGGTGAAAAACAGCCAGTAAGGACTGCCACACCTGCAAGCGATTGTTTTATGTCGGATTTGGTCGTTTTCTATAGGCCGTTGTCATTATGGTAAAGGAGTTGGACTTCATTGTGAACGCAGTGGCAGGCTGTGGGGTTATTGAATAGGGAACTGATTAAACTGAAGAAGTTGACTGGTTTTAGGGACCTGGGAGCGGAGAGAGAAGTAGGAGTTAGGGAGAGGCACAATCCGTAGTTGTCTGCTTTTGTAGTGTGGCCAAGTCCATCATCCACTTTATTTTTTTTTGCAGGTGGAAAAATTGAGGGTGGGAGAGGTCGCTTCATCACTTACCGTCAGTGCATGTTGATAGAGCCGAGGTTTGCACTCACGTACATTTCCGGCCCCTATATCTGCTCGCTAGATGATACACAGTTGTGACACACCTTGGATTTAGCCACGGTCCTTGGCCTCTGGAGAGGCCTGCTGTTTACAGGGCCCTGCATTTAATATGAGTTTAAATCTGTTGCTTCTGAGTCTCTTGCTAGCAGAAAGGACAAAATAGAAGCCTCTTTTAGTGGAGCGGGGAGAATATTGAGACTAAAGTGTCTCTCTTTTTTTGTGGTACCAGGGATCAAACTTGGGACCAAGAACTAGTGCATGCCAGGCAGGCTCTTATTGCTTGCTATGTAATTCACACTGGTTTTGAACTCACTATGAAGGCCAGGCCCACGTTTGTTTGTTTGTTTGTTTGTTTTTGGCGGAACCAGGGATTAAATTGAGGCCCTTGCATTTGCCAGACAGCCATTTAGACTGCTGAACTATCTCCCTAGCCCATCCAGGCCCACATTTAACTCAAAATGATTCTCCTGTCTCAGCCTCCCAAGTGTAGGGATTACAGGTGTGTGCCGTCACATGTGGCTGGCTATTTCCATTGTCTTGTTTTTCGTAACCCGTTTAATAGCCCCTCCTCTACTTTTGTGTAATTTTTGGGGCATATACAAAGTTGAAGGACTCTTTTTTGAAATTCAGTTCTTCAAGTTAGAATCTCAGTATAATTTAGACTGGCTTCGAACTCACTATGTAGCCCAGGCTGGTATTGAAGTGAGTTTCCTCTGACCTCCCATATATCTGACTGAAACACTTTTATAATAAATATGTGTAGACCTGAATTTTACAGTGAACATTTTACTGTGTGACTTTATACTATAACTTCATCTATCCATCTCTACTCCACTTTTACATTTTACATACATCAGTAGATATTAGCCCTAAATCCTTTGGTATGTATGACACTTCTATGAACTCCTGTATCCAGTTATAACTTACAGAGGTTAGGTAACTTGGTCTGAGGTCGTGTCATCTGGTAAGTGGCAGAGCCAATGTTTAGACTCTAGTCCCCGGGACTTCAGTCTCTTAACTTTGGTGCTCTATACCTCTGCTGCAGGGTTTTTTTTTTTAACCTTTTGGTACAGGGTATATAGGGACTATAGGGTCTCACTTATGTAGATCGGACTCATAGTGATTTCTGTTTTCACCCTCCAAAGCTCTGGGATTACAGGTGCACGCCACCATGCCTAGTCTTGCTACAGGGTTCTTGTGTCACTGTTCATGTCAGCGGCCTCTGCTACTCACTACACTCATCTGAAAAATAAGGGTGTTAAGAGTTGGTGGTCTTACGAGCCCTGCCAGTTCTGTCAGAATTCTTAGCATATCTCACTGGAGAGAAGTTAGTGTAAACTGAAAGAGAGTGAATGGAAGAGTTCTCAGTTGGCAAATCCAAGTACATATCCGTATTTTGGAAAGTCTCTTTTGTCTTTTTGAAGAAGAGTAGATAGAGTGCTCTGATGCATTGGATCACTGGAGAGACTGCAGAGGGTCTTTTATCTGGAATAAGTCTTGGAGGTGCCATTCAGGGCTCTGCCTTTGCTAGGTGAAGCAGAAATGGAACAAAACATCAACTCTTTGTGTGAACACATGTTTTTTGTGGGCTGTTTGTGGAAACATGGTGTTTCACAGTCCTTGGACAGGATGGAGGAGATGCAACACCTTCACAGGAGCTTCTGGTCACTAGAGTGATAGCTTAGTGACCTTGATTCCCACATGAAAAAACATCTTTCTTTCTTTTTTTTTTTTTTCACCTCTGACATCACACAGTTATTTAACTCAGTCTAACGTCAGTCTAACAAATCTTGTGTTAGATAGTCAAGGGTAGAAGTACTCGGTAGGTATGACTTTCTCAGTCATCTTTGTGGTCAACTATTTTTTTTTGTGGTACTGGGGATTGAACTTGGGACCTTGTACTTGCCAGGCAGGTGCTTATGCTGCTGAGCTACATCCCTGGCTGTTATGGCCCACTCTTTTATGATATATGAAGACTGGTAACTAGTTTGTGGATCTGAGGTGTGTGTATTTATGCATATGTACTGTAACCGGCTTAATATACAGGCAGATGACCAAATAATTGAATTGTGAAGATTCAATTTGGTGCTTGGTGGTTCTGCTGGTGGCATGGGTTTAACTGTTAGGATTTGGTTTGCAGGTTCCACTAATGCCAAGTATAGTCTCTCACAAGTTTTTCTCTTCTGCTCTCCCTCTTAGCCCCCCTTCCTCTTTTTCCCTCCTTGCCTTTTCTCTTTCTCATTTTCCCCTTCATCTTCTTTCTCTTCCTCCTCCTGTTCTTTGGCAATACTGTATATTGTTAAATGCAGTACTTTTGGATTGAGCTAAATTGCCAGATCTTTTGTTTTTGAGACAAGGTCTCACCAAGTTGCCTAGGCTAGGCTTGAACTCATAGCCCTCCTGCCTCTGCGTCCCAGAGTGCTGTGATTATAGGTGTGTGTCACTATGCTTGGCTATCCTTTTTTTCCCCCAGTACCAGGAATTGAACTCAGGATCTTGCACTTAGCAGGCAGGTATGGTTCTTAAGCCTTAGGTTTCTGACGAAAGTTCTGGGTCCTTTCCCTGGAGAAATATGCATATGAGTGCATACACAATTTTGTTTTTGATTTCAGGAGACTTATGGATCCCCCCCCCCTTTTTTTTTTTTTTTTAAGACAGGGTCTCACTACGGAGTTCAGGTTGGGCTTGAACTTAACTTTGGAGTCCAAGTTGACTTCCAACTCATGTTGATCCTCCTTCAGCCTCCTGACTGCTGGGATTTTAGGCATGTGCTGCCATACCTAACTCTGTTGTCCATTTTCTAAACAACAGCCAGGATAATCTTTTCTTTTTTTAAATTTGTTTTTTGTAGTGCTGGCGATGGAACCTGGGATATGTACATTCAGGCAGGTGCTGTACTGCTGATCACAGCCTGGGACCTAGGATGATCTTTTAAGTAGAAGTCAGAATGTGACACAGGCTGACCTTTTCAGTGGCTTTCCATTCTGCAGCCTTACTCTGATTTTGCCCACCTTTTCAGACTTGTCTTTCTATTCTCTTTTTACTTCACTTTGGGTCCTGCAGCCTTTTTGTCTCTTGGACATGCCAAACTCCTGCTATTTTTTTGTTTTGAGACAGGGTCTTGCTGTGTAGCCTAGGCTGGCCTGGCACTTGTGATGATGCTCCTGGCTCTGGCTCCTAAGGGCTGGGATTATAGGTCTGCAGCACCACATCCAGCCTTTTTGTTGTTACTGTATGGGTTGTTCTGTTTTATTGCAGTGCTGGGATGGAACTTAAAACCTCACTGATGCTGAGCCAGTGTGTAGACCAGGGGCTGAATCTCCCCTGTGATGCATTTTAATACTGACTGATTGTTTCTTTCTATTGTGCGCAGGCATGCGGCGTCATAGTAGAATTAATCAAAAGCAAGAAAATGGCTGGAAGAGCGGTCCTGTTGGCAGGACCTCCCGGAACTGGCAAGGTACTCTTTCTCTCATTTCTTCAGCTCCCCAGGAGAATGATCTCGATGTCTAAGCCAAATTGGATTCATGTCTTAACTAGTGTTTGTGAAGCTGAATTAGTTATACGTGTGTTTTAAAAACTAATGTGCAGTAATACAACTGAGTGTCTGAAATCCATGCTTCTAGAATTAAAATTACCCTGACCTTCTTCCAGCAGAGAATCAGGTCCTCAGAGGGCTCTCATTGTCTCTGGGATTTGTCCTTTGGCTCCTTCAAGTCTCCTTTGCTTTGGAAATGTGTTCCTGCTGCTCTAGGCCTTCAGAAAACCTCCAGAGTGACATCTCATTTGCGCACATAAACTGCTAGCTTCACCCATTGCTACTTTAGCCATGTAAGAGATGAGAAAGAAAAAGAAAGAATTGGAGACATGGTTTTTATGTTAGAGGGATTTGTTATCTTTTGAGGGAAGGAAAACAGGAAATCATGTTTCCACACAAAATAATTCCACTGAGTGCAGCACTTGTGAGCTTGCTGACCCATAGGAATGCAGCTGGGATCTGAGCTGAGAGAGTGTGGAGGCTGGCGAAACCAGAGAGGTGGAGATTGGATGATCGCCCTCAGAGCTAGAGACAGGATCACACTGTGGTGCACGGAGTTCTGCGATGGAAATGGCCAGATGTGAGAAACACATCAGAGCTCCCAGTCTGAGCTTTGCTTGTTCCTCCAAAGGGCTTCTAGGTATAGGAGTATCAGCTTGGGCTCTGAAGAAATGGGCTTTAGAACTGGGCACACACTGGTCACCCCACCACTTGAGAGGCTGAGGTAGGAAATCGCTATCGAGTTTGAGACCAGCCTGAAGTATATAACGAAATCCTGTTTCAAACACAAAAGGAAGGATGAGGGTGTTACATTCTCTGGTATTGACTTGTTTGTGAAATCAGAAATAGGAACACAATTCCAGTCAGGTGTGAGATGATGTTAAATTTGAAACAGTAATTGCTAAATTGATGGTGTGACTTGAATGGGTGTCTTGCACTAGGCGATGAAGGCCTGTGTTGGTATAGTGCTGATCATCATGATCCCCACCACCCCCTCAGCATTGCCCTGCATTTGTTTACTGCCCCTCCTCAGGTCCTGTGCCTCCCCTCAGCCTCCTTCCAGGTTTCCTCTTCTTAAGTATGTTCCCTGGAGATCCTTTCTGAATGTTGCTGATGGGAAAATTTCAAGTATTTTATATTTATTATGTCATTCTTGTCTTGAAAGCTAGTTGTTCTGGGTGTCTAATTCAGTTGATAGATATTTTTTCTTCAATACTCTTTCAATGTTATTTTGTGTCTTTTGGCTTCCATCATTGCTTTTAAGCCTAATTTTGAGGATTTTGCTGGGTGTGCAGCATACACCTGTAATCTCAGTGGTGGGCAGGCTGAGGCAGGAGGATCACTGCATTTGAGGCCAGCCTGAACTATATAGCAAGAGCTTGTCTAAAAATAATAATAATAATAACTGAAAAGAATTTTTTGGGCAGATTTTAACTTTTCCTTGTGGATGTTCTAGAGATGTGCTAGGAAATGGTGCCCTATCTGAGCAGGCTTTCCTTTGTCCTGACTCAAGCAGGTGCAGTGGCATCTAGTGTTGGAGGCCAAAGTGTTGCTGACATCCTGTCCACAGTGGGGAACAACTTGGTCCTAAACGGCATCTAGGCCAAAGCCAAGAAGTCTCAGGCTAGAGCTTCTCCTTTAGGCTTCTTTATCTTTCAGCCTCTCATATTTTCTACATTTTGGTTTGTTTTTTTTGAGACAGGGTCTCACTGTGCAGACCAGGCCGGCCTTGAACTTAAGGAAATACTCTTGCCTCAGCCTCTCAAGTGCTGGAATCTCGGGCCTGTGCCACCATGCCCAACCTGTAAATACATGATTCTTATCAGTGGCCCACTCCTGATAATCTCACACTGTTCATAATGGAATACTATGATTTAGGTTTTAGAAAAGAAGCTGTTCAGATGAGATTGAAAGTAAATGTCCTTAGCCTTCTTTTGTTAACAGGCTCTTTTTTGTGCCACTTGGCCTCTGTGGTGGGGAAATACAAAGAGATCATGGCTTTAGGGATCAGGGTTTGTGCACCGACTCTGCCATTTGGCTAGCTTTTTGACTTTGGGTGAGCAGGTAGCTTGTGCGTTTCAGTTTATTTTTTTTCTTTGTTTGAGACAGGGTCTTGCTTATAGGGCATACTGGCCTTAAACTCTGTAGGCCAGGCTGGCATTAAACTCTAGGTGATCTTCCTGCCTCAGTTTCCTGAGTATTGGGATCACAGGTGCACAGCACCATGCCCAGCTGCAATTTCTTCATCTGTAAAATACAAACTAGATTATCAAGTTCATGGGTTGGTTGGAAGCTGAGGGAGAGCTATATGGTATTTAAGTAAAAGGAATAGGTGTATTGAAGGTATTCCATACTGTGGGAGACCATATAGGCATGAAACGTTTCTTAGCCAGGTAGTTGTCATATTTTAATGAACATTTGCTAATCATCTTTGTTAGGTGGAAGGACACAGGGATGCTACTGAACTGGGCATGACATTGTCATTGAGCGTGGAAGCTGTGAATGGGATTTGGGGACAGTAGAACCCAGGATGAGAAGGTAGAGGGACCAGGGCAGAGGGGCCCGGCCAGCCCACAGCCTGGTGGTGTCCTGGTGGTCGAGCTGTTCTTCTTGTGCCTGTCCCATCTTGCTGTTCCATTTTTCCCTCTGAATTCAAACCCTAGATACCAAGTGGGACAGCAGCTTGTACTGCTGTGGGCCTGAGGTGCTGGTGCAAATTCTGCTACAGCAGCAGCTGCTTCCCAGAAACCAGTGCCCACTGTGGCTGGGGCTTCCTTACTCTAGGGAGGCTGAGTGGCTGCATGCTTATGTCTTGATTCCCAGTGTTCAAAGAGTGGCTGCAGACTGGGTGTCAGAGCACATGTGGACTGTGGAGCCACGCAGGATCAGCCCACAGGCAGTTTGTGTGCTCCTGGGGTCTGGCCTGCCCATTCACACTACACCGGACAGGGAAGAAGCTGGGGTTTGCTGGATGCCCAAGCTCCCAGCAAAGATGATAGCAGTCAGAATTGAAGTCAGTTTCTGCTTCTTTCCCTGCTGGATGCTGAGCCCTCCCTAGCTTCTACTGTCTACCAAAACTATCACCAGAGGGGCACCAAAAAAAATCAAGAGAACTCTTTCTTTCTTTTTTTTTGGCGGGGGTGCAGGATCTTCAGGGTATTCAGGATCACTACTTTGGGCTCGTAGTAATCTGCCTGTTTACAGCCTTCTGAGAGCTTGGATTACAGGTGGACAACACCATGCCCAGTCTCAATTGCCGTCTCAGCCCCGTCGTCGTGTCCCG
>PVKN010014058.1:0-19471 GCA_004027915.1 Capromys pilorides | reverse complement strand
TCTTGTCTTTTCTCTTCCCTTGTCTCTGTCTCTGTTTCTCTAGATAGATAGATAGATAGATAGATAGATAGATAGATGATAGATGATAGATAGATAGACACATAGATACATGAATATCATAAAATATAAACACTAAAGCCTGTGCTTTTTGGTCTTGTCTTGTTTCACTTAATCTGAAATTAGTAAATTTCTTCGGTTTACTTCAAATGATGTCATTTCCTTTTTTGTATGCCAGAGGAACTATTGATGTTTTAGATTATAATTTTGTGTATGGAATTTAATACTTTCTGTATGGATGGAAATTCTGGCTGTTTTTATAATTAAGTCCTTGAGAATTACACAATTCTCCATCGTTTGTTCCTCTTTGAAAACAATCTGATTACCAACTTGTCTTATTTACACATGAGGCTCTTCTGGGACATTATTTAGATTAATTTCCTGCATTTTTCTACTTCACATATGTAAACAACCTGTGAAAGTGGACAGAGCACTGACTTTTATTGATTGTATGAAATCCCTCTTCAGTTTCTTGATCCTGTCTTTTCTGGGCTGAATATTTGTACTGCATGCCCTTTGATTGGCCCCATGCACTTGTTGATTTGTTTATGCGGGCCTAGGGATTGAACTCAGGGATTCACAATGCTAAAGAAATTGTCTGCTGTGAAGCTTCTTCCCCAGTCATGGTCCCTTTGCTGAGTTTGGATATTATCTTGTAGGCTTTGGGATTCCAATCAGGGTGCCTTTGCCTGTGCCTATTGCTTCAAGTGTTTTCCCAAGATCAACTTCCCACAGTGATAATGTTTCTGGCCTTGTTTCTAAATTTTTGATTCACTTCAATTGGCACTTAGTGCAGGCTTAGGGTTGTGAGCCTGGTTTCATCCCTTTGCATGCAAACATAGAATTTCAACAGCATCATTTCTTTCATGTGAGGCCATTGCTCCAGCCTAGGACTTGAACGCTTTGTAGAAAATCAAAAGAGCAGAAGTAAAATGAGGAATTGGTGATGATTAACAAAATTTAGTCTCTCAAATATCATGATCCTTACTCAGGGAGAATAAGAACTCAGAGAAGGAGAAAGTAACACAGATTTTTAAGAGTTTGGAAGGAGACGAGAGAGACAGAAGCTTCAGAAAGTTGGAGTGATGGACCACAATGCAGAGCAACATTGAAAGAAGTGGAAAACTATTGGGCCAACATCATGGAATGTTCAGGAATGGGGAACTGGCTCTCCAGAACTGAGGGAAGTACCTTCCTTATCCAGGATGTGGAGCTTTAGACAGAAAAGACAGTAGAGCCCCAAACCAGTGAAATCTGTTTCAATACCATGGGCCTGGGTGACAGTTGGTGAGGGATGCCAGCATGGGCATTGTGATGGTTTGTGTCTAGTTATCACCCCAAACCGCCACAGAGTTATGGGACAGGTCCTGGAGTTTGTGACTGATTCTCGATCCAATGCTGCGATAGCAGGTGAGTGCTACCCCCAGGCCCTGGTGTGGCTAATTTGCATTGCAATGTAAGGAAGCCACAGAGGCTAGCCAGCAGCTAGAGCTGCTGGCTAACCCTTTGCTTTTGCTTTTTATTTCCTCCCTGAATGTTTGCTTACTATCATATGTCACTCTGCGTTGGAGGCAAATGAGTATGGACTGAAACCTGCACTAACTGTGAGCTACATAAACCTTACAGCCTTTATTTTGTGTGTTGCTTCTATTTTAAGTTCTCTCTTCTAAAAACTCAACCTCTGCCCATCACTAGTTCCTAACTTGCACTTCCTCCTTCCCTGATCAATGCCATAGCTTGAGGCACATCTAGTCTGACTCGTGCCTCCCACACTACCCCTGTGCTAGTTCACCTCAGTGATTTCCTCAGCCTTTCCCTATGTTACTCACTGTCCCATAATCCCTAAACACCAACTGTACCTTAAACCCATAATTAAATGTTTCCTAAGTAATGGTTTTCTTAAATTTGTGCATTTACCTTACTATACTCATACTCTGGCTGTAATCAAACTGGTGGCTCCGACCATTTGTTCCAAGACTTAAAGGTTATCAGTGGTGTGGTTACACCAATCATCCCATTCATACCACATGCCTACACCATGCTCCCTTATATTCCCCCTCCCACTTCCTCCTCATGGTCCTGGACATGAAGCACAACATATTCACTGAATTCCCAACACATGCCCTGATTTTCCAGAGCTCTTTCCCTTCACATGATCCTTTTAGATTTTCCCTGGTCCTTACCATCAGTCAAGTTGTGTACTCGCACATTCCTTAAACTCGACCTATCTTTGTATTTTGAACAGTGCCTCTAACAAAATTGAATGTAATTTGATCATCCTCTTAAGTGAAATAAAATGGGCTCACATATATGAACTTCATATTTTCTCTTGATTTGAGAATCTGAAAAAACAAATAGGAGCCAAAAGCTAAAACAGACATTGTGAAATGTGAAGACATTGAAAATGAAAGGGAAACCCATCAGGGTAATAAAGGAAGGATACGAAGGTGAAAACTATATATATGAAATAAGACTTTGTATGTAGAAAGTATAAGATGCAGTGAAGCGGGAGAGGCATTGGTGAAAAAGCAGCCGTAATATAGATCACTTATGGCTTCAAATTCCTTGTGTTTATGAGAATTATACCCAGCCTCTGAGGTTCCATTCTGGGGTGAAGATTTCTGCTGTGAGGAATTGTGCAGGTGGGCTTGGTTAGAGCTTATGATGTCTTCCTCAGGTGCTGAGAAATACCACCACAGTGAGAGGGTCCCCAAACTGAGCCTGCCTCTGCAGTTAATCTTACATGCCCTGAATCAGTACTCAGTGAGAACCACCATAGACTTAGGGGACACAGTGCGCAGGGTAAGGGCCAAGTTATGAGATTCGTGCTTTATGGGAGATGAGTGTCCAGACTTGTGATCCTAGAGGTCACATTGGGGTTTGAGCAGTGCTGCTAGAGCTCCAACAGAACAGGGAGGGAGGGGTTGTCGCAGAACACTTCGGGAAAGCCTGCATTTTCAGGCATGTACCATAGGGTATGAATTCTAAGTCCAGTGCCACCTTTGGCCTATGTGGGAACTGCATAGAATCAAGGTTGCTTTCTGCCCCCCTCCCCCACTTTAAGATGGACAGGACAGAATTTGTGCTGCTGAGCTGTCTTACAGATTTATTCTCAAATCTTCACTGTTCTGGGGAGGAAATGAGAGTGTCAGATCTTAGTTCAAGCTTTTTTTTTTTTTAAGCTCTAGGTGCACTGCAGGAGGCACAATGAAGTGCCTAGTTATTCCAACTTGGTAGAAAAGAGTCTGTTGGCTTGCCCTGCTCCATGCGAGGAAGAATTCACAAAGGAATGCTCCTATTTGCCTCTGTGTCATTTTTCCAGGAGATCCAGAGCCTAGCTGCAAGGTCTACCCGAAAGTGAGTATATTGAGGGATGTGGGAATGCATATAGATGTATCTATTTGCATTAGTGCTTATCCATAATGAACACAGACTTTTAATTTGCATTTCCTTATGCCAACCATGCTGAGTACTATTTTTTTTTATTTATTCTCCATTTACAGTACTTAACCCGAGAAGTATCTGTTCATTTATATGACTATTCCTTGATTAAATCTTTTAGTTTGGAGAACTTAGAATAATTATTTCTTCATATGTTAAAAATATTATTGCTTTGTATGAGCTGCACATTTTTTTCCTGATGAGGTAAATTATCTGCTGTATACAATGAGTGTTCTCTTCACTGTGCAGTAGCCTTTTCATTGGATTTGATTCCATTTGTGCCCTCTTGGTAATATTTCTTGGGAAGCTGGTGTTGTTCTCACAGTCACTGTCTATACACCTGTCTTCCAGAGTTTTTCCTGATTGGCCCAGCATCATGTCACTTTTCCTTTTTAGTATTCAGATGTTTGATTCATTTTAGTGCATGATGAGATGTGGTTCCAGGTTCAGGCTTTGCAAGTTGGGTGGTCAGTCACTGCCATGCTACATGTTTATTTTTCTATTAAATTTGAAGTACAGGTGCCTGCCTGTCCTGAACCCATCTGCTGTCCAGTCTGACCCATGTGCCTGCCGGGTAAGGATCCCTCAAACCTGCCTCCATCTTCCGGCTCTTCCCTCCTGAACTCCAGTCCCGAACTCATCCCCCTTCTGGTCTGGACCACCAGCCTGCAGAGCCCAAGACCATCTGCTGTCCAGTCTGAACAGCATGCCTGCCAAGCAGGGACACAAGGCCTGCCTCCTCTCTTGGTTCTTCCTGCCTAGGCTGCAGTCCCAATCCCTTCCACTAACCCGTCTGGCCTCCCTGCACCAGCCTGGTAAGGACACTCAGCCTGCATCCATCCTCAGACTCAACTCTAGAGCTTCAACTCCACCCACAATTCAGATACATAGGACTCACAGCAGCCAGCAGCCTGAGCTGCAAGTTGTAGCCAGACATCCCCAGGAGGGGAACAAGCTTGGTGGATCCAGAATAAACTTCTGTAGACACTAACACCATTACTTCACCAAAGTACAGAGATCACTGCCAATTAAAATGATAATGACAAGAAGTAAGAGGCAGTTGCAGGGCCCAAGCCTACCCAAATCAAACAGAGGAGATGACACCATGGAAGAAAATGGGAATTATGCAGCCAAAAACTCTGAATTTGAGGTAGACTGACAACTACAGAAACATATAGAGCAACTCAGATCAGCAATATCATCTGAAATAAAAAAAAGAAAAATTCATGAATTAGTAGAATCTGAATTGGAAACACAATTGCAGAAACCTATAGAGCAAAGCAGAACAGAAATAACCCCCAAAGGGGAAAAAAAAAGACATGTCTAAATTAATATCATCTAAAGTAGGGGAATAAACGCAGAAAGGTAAAGAGAGCAGAGCAGAAATAATATCTGAACTAAAGAAAGAAAGGATAACTATAATGAAAGACTTAAGCAACATTAAAGAAGATACTGATTAAAAATTAGAAGACAATACAAAAATGATGGATTCCATGACTGAGCAATATAAGAAAGAAATTAATCGCCGGAAACAATATCAAAGAGATATACAAGAAAATAAAACCTCAATCACAAGCTGGCAAAATCGTATGAATGAAAGTGAAGATAGAATCTGAGATCTTGAAGACACACTCGCAGCTAGTGAAAAGGCAAGAAAGGATATCTTAAAAACAATCAGGATGCAGGAAAAAATAATGCAACACCTCGAAGATGATGCAAGCATGAACAACGTGAGATTAATAGGAATCAATGAGAAAGGAGTCAACACTAATGAGTTAAAAAAAATATGGGCAGAAGTCATAGCAGAAAACTTCCCAAATATGAGAAAACAATTGGATATTCATGTAGCTGAAGCATACAGAACACCAAATAACAGCAACCTACTAAAAACACATCAAGACGTACAATAATCAAGATACCAGAAATATAACGGAAGAATAACATAGTAAAAGCTTCTAGAGAAAAGAAACAGATCACATTTAAAGAAATACCCATCACAAAAAAGGCGGATTTCTCTTCACAAACCATGAAAAAAAGAAGAGCATGGAGCAGAGAGCTTCAAATCTTACATGAAAAAAAATTTCAGCCCAGACTGCTATACCAGGCAAAACTCTCTTTCATTTATGAGGGAGAAGTGAAATACTTCCAGAACAAAGAACAATTAAAGAATTTCATGACGTCAAAGCCAATACTACACAGTATACTAACAGATACTTTAGAGAGGGTCAAAAACAACCTGAAGTCAACAAATGCAAACAGAAAGATCCCACCAAACAGGACAACCAATTAAACATATAAGAAAAAGTGGTAAATAATAGTAAATAAAAGTCATGTCAATAACAAGGCAACACATTTCAATTATAACTATCAATGTAAATGGACTCAATTCTCCAATTAAAAGAAGTAGACTGGCCGAATGTATAAGGAAACGAAACCCAAAAATATGCTATATAGAGGAAACACCCTTAACTCACTAAGGATCTAATTGGCTAAAAGTGAAAGGATGGAAAACAATATTACGTGCTCCAGCACCTCAGAGAAAATCAGGAGTAGCAATCCTGTTTGCAGACAGTCTTAATTTCAAACCAAGAATGACCAAACGTAACAAAGAAGGCCACTACATACTGGTCAGGGGAAAAATTCAGGATGAAGGTGTAACACTCATAAATATGTAGGCACCCAAAACGAAAGCAGCAAGTTGTATAAGACAAACTTTAATGGACATGAAAAATGTACCATCCAATGCTACAATCTAAACATTAAAACAGAAACATTAAATCTCCTGGAAGAGAAAGTGAGAGAAACCCTTGTAGACATTGGTGTAGGCAAAAGTTCACGGACAAAAATCAAAATGCTCGTTTAATCCTTGAAAGCATCAATAAATGGGACCTCCTTCAGCTAAGAAGTTTTTGCATGACAAAACAAATTACCAACAGAGGAAAAGACAACCCACAAATTTCTAAAAGTTTTTAACTAATAAGTATTCAGACAAAGGTCTTCTATATAGAATTTATAAAGAACTAAAAACAATGAGGGTACTAAAATTCAAAGATCCAATCCATAAATGGGCATCTGAGATGAACACAAACATCTCAGAGAAAGAAATTCAGCAAAGCTATAAGTACATGAAGAAATGCTCCACATCACTAGCCATCAGTGAAATTCAAATTAAAACAACACTTAGATAACATCTCACCCCAGAAAGAATAGCTATCATAAAGAAATCAACCGACAACAAATGTTGGAGAGGCTGTGGTGAAAAAAGAATCCTTCTCCATTGCTGGTGAGAATGCAGATTGCTGCAACCATTATGGAAAGCATTGTGGAGGCTCCTTAAAAAGCTAGAACGGGAATTCCCATTTAATCCAGCTATCTCTTTGCTGGGAATTTTCCCAGAAGAACTGAAAACTTCATAGCATCGCGATATCTGTTCACCTATGTTCATAGCGGCCCAATTTGTAATAGCCAAATCTTGGAAACAACCAAAATGCCCATCATTTGAAGAATGGTTGAAAAAGATGTGATATTTTTATACAATGAAATATTACTCAGCTATAAAGAAGGATAAACTGGAAGACTTCATATATAAATGGATGTATATTGAACATATACTCATAAGTGAAGTAAACCAGACCTACACGTGTAAATATCCTATAGTCTCCTCAGTGTAAAATCTAAAGATGAAATAAAAATGGAAAGGCATTACACAGCTGAATGGAAATCAAAGTCTTATGGATTAAACTACAAAGTGACTGGAAGCAGAAAAGAGAGGATACATAGCAGGAGCAAAACCATACACTTATGTACACACAATGAATTCGATATTGGTCCTAGAAACCTTCAAAAGGTTTATCTCATTGATGATAGCAGCATGCAACACTGGAGCTATGCTTGGAATGCATGCTGCTCTGGTGTTTTAGATGTGTACTGCTTCCAATGTAAACTCAGTCACTGCTATACTCTCTTTCAAGTAAATAGTTGGTTAACAAAAAAAAAAGGTATTAAGTGAGAACAAGAGACTAGGCAAAATGTCACATGCATGAGAGGCACAATTTTGTACATCCTTGGATTTCTAAATGCCTGTGGAAAAATTTGTAAACGATTTATCAAATTATAAAGATATTTATTAGAAAATCAATGATTGACAGAAAATATCAATTGCAAGATCAGGCTAAGATGTTTGATACTCGGAAAGACAGTGATGTTAAGCTCAATTACATATGTTATAGAGTAATAGTATCATGAAGCTTCTCTGCTGCTGGGTTAAGAATGTAAGTTAAAAGACCAAAATTTGAAGAAAAAGAAGGGCAACGAGGATAGCCAACATTTGGCCCTAGCCCTTCATGGACAGTGAGGACTCAGAACATAAGAGAACCTATACCGTAACATCCTATAACTCAGAGGTTTCTCAAATTTTCTGTTCAAGGATATTAAGGGACCTCAGAGGAAAAGGATAAATGAGGTATAGTGTGCCTAACGAGAGTCACTTAGAGGGAGGACATTCTCTCAGGCTTTCAAAAACAGCATACTGAACAAGCAATGTCTGTGACTCGTCCCAATGCCTGACACTGGAAACAGCTCTACAAAGCACTCTACATGTTTCCAAAGTTAATCTTGAGGGGATGTGACTCTGGAAGATACAAAAGATTAATGTTCTGTTATACAGGTCTGGGCTTAACTTTCCCTTGATCACCCAGAAGAAAAGCTTAATTACGAGGCATAGAATGCAGAGGTAGATTACGATGATGAGCTGTAAGAGGCTTCTACCAACATTTTCTGACATTGCCAGTTTCACTGGTATCCCGCTATGATTACGGAACATTGGACTATGTAGACAATTACTCCCTCTTTTCATGAACAAAAGATAATTTCTTTTTATTTTTTTCCACCCCTACTTATATAGATTACAAAATTTATCATATCTTCTCCCTGTGCTCTGTATAACTACTATGAGGACACAAATATTCAATGTACCAATTATTACGAGTGCACTACTAATGAGTTTTGAAACTATCATATTATTTTGTTAAAAATGAAAAAAAATAAATTTCAAGTACGTTCTTGCATCACATATATGCTTGGGTTGGAAATTGTTATATTCTACTACTTTAAACACTTCACTCAAAGCCCTCATGGGCCTTAAAGTTTGGGCTGGGAATTGAGCAGTCATCTAGACAGTTTTATTGTGAAAGAAGGGACATTTTTCTGGATATGACAACCACTATCTGCAGCATAATCAGGTCAAGCATCCTGTCGTCCTGTTTTGTGGCAGGTTCAAGTGAGGAGATTTGGTTGAGTGGGCCCATTTAGGTCTCAAGGTATAGACAACAGTAAAAATGAGTTGGCTCACCTGTGCGAGAGTGTCAGAAACGGAGGCCAGCCTTTGTCTTGATCCTTGCTCTCAGAAAGAATTTCGTGTTACGGTTTATATCTAGACATCCCTGAAGCCTCATGCTATCAAAAGTGATACTTTATCAGAGCTGACTCAATATAGAAAAGTTATAATATCTACACTCTGTGCTCTGTGTAACTAATAGGAAGACAGCAATATGAATTGTATGAAATATCCGGGGTGTACTACTAATGTGTTTTGCAACTGTCACATTGTTATTTCTTATTAAATGTAATAAAAATAAGTAATGTAATTTCAGTAAATTCATTTTAGTTCACGTCATAGATGACTCTGCTTATGTTGGCTGATTAGTGATACCTGCCTATATCTTCTCATCTCAAAAACTATGAGGACAGTGATATGCAATATATTAACCATTTTTAACTTCCTATTAGCCAGTTTGGAAACTCTGTAACATTGTTTTGCTTTTCTTATTATCTACATCTAGTTATAATGCAAAACGTAAAGTAGCTTGTTCACTGCCCTGCGGTAGGAATTGCACAATTCTCAGGAAAGCAATGCCTTTAACTTCATCATACATTACGTGATTTCATGTCCACAATTATGATTTCTTGACCGTGGACTGCAGTTTTAATCCATATGCAGTGTTTGCTCTCTTTGGGTTTCCATTTTGAGCCTGACTCTCACAGTTAACAGCCTATAGCTTTTAACATTTTTGCCCCTATGTTGGATGGCTAGTACTCTCACAACAACGTGAAGTGGAGGGATTCCTTTTGCTCTTACCTTTTTTGAGTTGTGCACACCTCACTCAGGTGAGGTAAAGAAAAATAAGAAGAAAATAGGAAAAGCGATTCCTTTTAAACTTGAATCAATAGTTTCTCCCCAGAAATCACAATACTGAAGTGCAACAATTCTCATGTTTTCCTGCGGTCTCATTTTTCTCCCCAGGTTGGGGCTGTGTCCCAGGCCAGCTATAACCTTGCTCCCACTGGTGTGTAAGAACAGAAGACTGACCCGGGATCCCAAATGGATGCAGGACACAGAGAAACGACTCCCATATCTAGTACCTACACTTTCACATCCATAGCCATTGAGATTGGTCCTTTGTTCTGATCCATGTTTTGAGGGCCACTGTCTTTTCCAGATGAGTTCGAACTCCTCATTTCTCTTCTTGTCAGCCTCTGGCTTGTCCAGGGCTGTTTCCTAAGTCTGTCTCTCATCGCAGGAGGGTAATCCTGGGTATCTGGAAGTGAAGCTGTACCTGGGATGATCTGAGTTCAAAGTTGATACTCTCAACCCTTCCTGAGAATAGATCTCAAGGTCAGCGCCTCTCCAACGACATGGTAGGCACCTGCTTAGAGGTCATTCTCTAGCTGTCAGGGTCCTCTGTGCACAAAAGTCCACAAAATCACTGTAGATCTCAGTAACTGTCAAATCACTAAACTACTGCCTATTCTGCGTGGGACTTCAAGAAGTAACCAGGTTTCTCTCGTGTTCCACACAATTGATTTTATTTCCAGTGAGTCAGGAGCCACAAAACATTTCCCAACCTTTTTTTTTATGCTTTTAGTGTGTTTTAATATTTCCTTGCCATTTTTGTGTAATTTTACATTTGTGTGTAATATCATTCTGGGTCCTGTGCGTACATTTACATTTTTTCTTTATTAAATTCTCTACAAAGGTCTAAGTACTGAGAGTCTGAATTCTGAGTACTAGAGCTTCCAAATTGCTGTTGCACCTCCCTTGAGCATTTCCCAGCAGGAAGTTGTGGAGGCAATCCATACGCCTGCACCTGGTATGAACAGAGCCTCCCTCACACTGTTAGCATCCTTCAGCTCCCAGTGAAGGGTGCTGAATGGGAAATAATCACAGCTGTATGTAGTTGTAGCTGGGTAGTCTCAGGACACAGACAACAGAAACACTCTCACTTCCTCTCTGAGGTTCCTGAGTATGGATCTACCTGCACCACAAGCCAGTGAGGCCCTAGAGCACCAGTATAGGAAAAGAGCTGAAGTCCAGTGTTTTTCATAAGTAACAGCATCAGTGTTCTCACCTGCATGTGTTCACAGGCTCCCTCTCTCCCCAAGGCATCTGATTGCTCCTAACCACTTGGCTTCTGCCTCCAAGGACATGTTCCCAGACAGAGGACACAGAGCATCAAGGTGACAGGAGGCCATCCTGGCCAGTGTCACACTTTGGAACACTGGAGGAAAAGATTTGCACACGATAAAGTGAGGAAGTAGCAGCCACCACTTTCTCTGCCTCCTCTATCTCCTGTACTCACATCGTGGCTGAAGACAGCGACTGGGTTCGGGAACGGACAACAAGATTTCCCATAACACTGAGGACTGCTTTCTCTCTGCATTAGCATGGACTCCAGTGAAATCAGGAAAACATTTCAGCCCTCCCACAGTGAGGAGCATGATCCTGACAACTCACTGGGTGCAATATTCCTTCAGAACCTGTGATGTGTATTTACAAGTGGCAAGACAGCTACAATGCTGGAGTTCTTGCTCATCAAGTATCAAAAGAAAGAGCTGGTAATGGAGGTAGAAATGTTGCACCTCATGGACTGCAGAGAACATGAGCACTTTCCTGTGATCCTCAAGAAAAATCTGTGAGTGCATGTATCTTGCTTTGACATCCATGTGTGTATGGGACATTGCCCTGTCCACATCTATGACCTTGTCCCTCTCTTGGGCCTGACGTATAAAGTCATAGAGTGTGCTAACCAGATTATACCACAAATTGACCTGCTGATAGTGACCTTGACAATAAACTTTGTCAGGGGTAATGGTGTCCGTGAGACTGATGTAAGGGAGGTGGTCAGAAAGAGGTAGATATTACCGAAGAGGTACTTTCCTCCTGGGTACTGTGGAAATTCAAAACTGAAGACATCCACAGGAAAAACACCTAGAGTATTGACAGTTACTCCATAGTCACCATCAATTCCTGTGGGTCCAAAGGCTCATGTAGAAATTACCAAGTTGAGATTCCTGGAGCATTTGTCCAAGATGAATATGATTGATCGACATCCTACTGATGTGAATATAACCAGGCTTTTCGTGAGGAGATAGAGGCTGCCAGGGTACAGGTATGGGCCATGGAGGGGGCAGTGTCATGCCAGGCCCAGGTAGTGCTTCACAGCAGCATCAGTAGCTCAGCTCCTTCCCCACCTGACATGAGGACCGCTCTCCACTGAGGACTGTGGAAAACAGTCAGCTTTCAAAGCAGTGAACTTTCACAGTGAGTGAGAAACTACACTTCATGCCATTTTGATGTTTGTGCCATGGGGATTACTTGGAAATGGTTTCTTGAGCATTTGAATTCTCTCTCTCTTTTTTTTTTCAAGATTGACACAACTTGCTCATCCCATGTGAAGAATGATATCAGTCACATAAGTCTCTTTACTTTAGTGATTTAGTGCTTGCTTGTGATTCCAAATGTGAGACTGCTTTCTTATGTTAATTATCACAACAGAATTTCCATTTTCTTTACAACATGTCAGAGTCTTTAATTTTTTTGTAAAATCATCACAAAGTCTTTGATTTATTGCGGATACTGAAAAAGATATCCTAATGTTGGAATACAAATGTACTGGAAAATTTACAAGATGTTCTGATCAGGTGAGATGGCATTCAGAAAAAGCATGCATATAGAAATTAAGTCACTATTTACTATTTCCTTTTCTGTATTAGTCTCTGCTATTAAAAGTGACCATGTAACTTAATTTGTCTAGTGTCTTCAATTATGACAGAGAAATTTAATGTCATTATGCCACCTTATCTGCGAACCTGCACACAGACCCAACCCTTCACGGCCATTGTGCTCTTTAGCAGGCCCTGTGTCTGGAGTGCATATGTGTACTCACAGCACTTAGCAGGGCAAACGACCCCAAGGGATTGTGGATTTCAGCAACACCATCGATGTACAGGATAGAGAGATGGAGTCCAGGACCTCATGGCCTGCAATGGAGCCCTGAGAAGAACGCGTCCAGCAGGGTGCATACATGTCTGAGTGCTGAGGCAGAGGATGTAGTGCTGTGTGTGACTCATGTTCCTTCTGAAGTAAGTGATATTCTAGCAGCTGCAGAGGCTCAGGCAGAGACCCTAAGTTGAGGTGAGTTGGGCCTGAGAAAAAAGCCACAATGCATGGGAAACTGCCCTCAACAATATTTTTAGATGGTTGGTAAAGCTGTGCGGAATCCTCACCTGGGAAAGCATGACATGAATGGTCCTATACAGGGTAGGAACCGGATCACTTAAGCACAACCTGTGCAAGGATTTCCTAAGATATGACGCGGACAATCAGGGGATATATGGGGCCCTAATTTCAGTGATCTTGTTCTCTCCAGTCTGCTGGGATTTTCTGTTGTTATGAATTCGCGTAGCGCAGGTGACTGTTTTACTGAGACCACTTTTTTTAGTCCTATTTGCATCAAGGCCCTTACAGGATGGGAAGTGGATTTCCTCAGTTTCAAGAAACACCTGATGACTTTCTAACCAGAAGGTTCCTCTCCTCAGATGCTCCTCGGAATCTGAAATTGGCATCTCCTCTCTTGTACCAGCACTCAACCAGGGCCAGTTTCACTTACATCTCTCTGAAGGACTTTTATGCTAGTAATGTCAGGAATCAGAAATTTGCTTCAAGCTTCTTATCATCATGTTCGTGCTGAGTTCTTTGTCACTACATTGGCCATGGATTTAGACCTCATTGTCGTACAAGCTGCCTGAAATGCAAGAATAGGCTTTTGCTACACATGATGTGACTGACAATAGTTTTTCCAGCTGAAGACCTTGTAATTCAGAGGGAAACATGGTTATTCATTGAAGATCATAAGCTTTGAATTATAACGTCCCAGCAGGGCTAAAGTACACAATGTCAAGGCAAGTTGTATTTCCTGTTGGAGAGAAATTACTGGAGAACATCTACTAAATAAGACTGTGGCCGGATTCACTACTCAGTGTCACCTTGAGCTGCAGCATTTCCTAGAAATTGTCACACACACACACACACACACACACACACACACACTCCAGAAATAGCAAGATATCTTTCAGACATATGATGTCGTAGCACCACAATTATCAAAAAATGCTCCATGTAAGTCAGTCATTTGCCAGGAGTTCTAGTACATTTGTACGATTTCACAGTACTATGGGAAAATAATTCTTTTATTTTCTGATAAAGACTCTGAGAACCACTGGTTTTGGGATCTTCTTAGCATCCTTGTACATTAAATGACAAGGCCAGCACTGAATTACAGTTAGGTCACTTAGAGGTCGTCCTGTTCCAACTCCTCCCACCTTGATCCCAGCTGATGCTGAATGTATTTCTGATTTTAGAGAAATGAGATTGTCCTCTCAAGTTGTACGAAAGGCTGTGTCCAAGTCATTGAAAGGAGGACTACACTGAGAACTTAAAAATGAACAGGTGTTGTGTGCTCCTTACTCCCAGGAATACTAACCCCAATCTCCTGCTCTCAGCCACAACATGTAGAAGGCCCTGTCTGTCTTTTTATTCACCCTAGAAATGATTTAATAGCAGTATCCTCTGTGTCATAAAAGGTACCTTTTAGTAGCATGGTGAGAACCCTGGTTATGGGCCTGAGAAACAAAACAGCATACATACTTCCAAACCTTTTCATTGGGTGATAAGCGTCTTGTCAGGAAAGCACACCTGCCTCTCTTGTGAGGTGAACTAGCACACTTTCAGAGACCATTTTGACATATTTGCAATATTTTAATGGAAAAAGTTGAAAAGGCCCACAGAACCCCTGTGCAGGTGCATGAGCTTAAGTAGGTGGTCAGACCATAGCTCCCTGACAAACTGTAGGTGAGGAAGGACCATGCTCACTACATACAGGAAAAAGAAACAACTGTTGGGGGTGAATACCAATGCAATCTGAAATCTGAAGACAATGTAAGAGCTTCTTTGTGAATTTCAACATAGAGATCAAAAGACGACCTGTGTTCTGTTTGTTGCTTCTCACGCAGGAAGTTCCTGCTTTGAAGTATGTCCTAAACTTCAATAAAGGACCTTTATTTGCACTGGAGGAAAGGTGCACAGGTTGGTGGGTTGGCCAAGAACTAAAGACAGGAGAAAATTATCGCCCCACTAAGGGTGCATTATACTGTAAAGAGAAATATACACAAGTGCTACCGAGTGAAAAACAAGAACTTGCCAGCCAGTGTGCTTATGAAAATATCAAATTGAGAATGATTTGGTAACTTAAATGTGTGTCCCACAGTATGTACACATGAAAAGGGTACAGAATGACCCAGCTCATCTCAATTACTCAAAAAGACTTCCAAGAAATGAAATTTTTACCTTAATACATCCAATTAGTTCTTCTTAGAGCACCATCTACTATGAGACCACTTGTGTTGGCACTGCATGTCCTCCTACACACACTACTTGTCTTGTACTCTTTTCTTGGCAGAAGACTATAGCCCACTTGGCATTAGGAAGGGTCATTAGAAGAGCTCAGGCCACTGAGATACTAATGATACACTGCGAATTCATTAGAGCCCTTTGTTTAAGACAGACAGAAGAAGAACGAGATTAAGTCCTATGCCCCATCCACACAGCACACATAATTCTCTGTGTGTACAGTTAGGAGGCTTTTTTTATTTTTACAATTTATTTTATTTCATTTTGAAGAATAAAAACAATAAAAACAAATAGAAAAAAATGCAGAAGCAGAGTAACATACAAAAATGCATATGCTACAGATTTTCAAAACTAGAATAGCTGATTAACAATGGTTGTTATGTTATCCATATTTATAATCATTTGCGTTGTTCACATTAATGGAAATAGTTATGCAACATTGGGGGAAAATGAAACTTTCAGGCAGAGCTCAGTCATGGTGTGTACGTGTGTGTATCTGACTGCCTGCCTCTCCCCTGGACCTTCCACCCAATTTTAATGCCTTGCCTGTGTGTGTGGGACCATTCCCCATCCTCTAAATTCTCCTTCCAGCATGTGACAAGGCCCTGCTTGTGTATGTGGGACCATCCATCCAAAAATTGAATCCTCCTTCCAACCAGTGCCTAGATCCGGCATGTGTGTGGGACACATAACTTGCCACAAGAACCTCCTCCACCAGACAAGACTGGTGTGGACCCATGCAGCAGAACTCCCTGAACAGAGGCTAGGGACCAGACACATCCAATTAATCCAGGAGCAGAACATCTTGCCAGAGTGTCATAGCAGGTTCACTTCCACGGGCAATAGCAGGAAGAAGCAGAACCCAGAAGCCAGAGCGAAAAACAAGCCCACCTGGACAGTTTTGAACAACATAGTTCTGGGCCCAGTATGCTGAGACACTTTGCTAGACCCAGATATATGAAAGAATCCTTTCTACTCTCTGGATTGAGAATGGGGCAACAGGTAACCGGTGTGAATTAATCTGCCTGGACGACTTCATGTACAACAAGGGGAGGTGATCAGACAGTATTTATGGCAACTAATTTAAATAAAAATTCCCAATTTAATATCTTCTTAGATATAGAGTCAATGTTTGCTCTTATGGTCAAAATACAAATAAATGCATTACTTACAAAAGTTTGTGAACTGCTAAATCACACTACCCATTATAAGTGTTGCTCACTCTAGTTCTATAAATACAAAACTGTAAATGCAATAACCACATAACTCATCTTAGGTAATATCAATCTGTTATAAGGCAATTGCACAAACGATGTATATCAAAGGTCAGAGGACAGTGCTATACAAAATGACAAAGAGAAGGAGCAAAATGCATTCTCAGTTCCTGAGCCCACCCAGAGCAAATGCAGGAAACACTAGCATAGAAGAAATTGCAAATCTCACACCTGAATTATCTGAAATAACAGCGACTGAAGTACAGCAACAACTGCAGTAAGTTTTAGGGGAAATCAGATCAGGTATAATCTCCAAAGTAAAATAAAAAATGATTATAATGAAAAAGTTACTAAGTAATTCTAAGGAAGCCACCGACAAATATAGGGGAGAATGGAAAAATGATGAAGGCCGGCTTCATAGCTCTGACAACTAAAATGCCAGCTTAGGAAGAGTACAGTGGCTGGGGTTCAGATCCCAGAAAGCCCTGACAGCCTTGCCCGTGCTGCGTGGTGAGTTGGGGACTGACATTGTGGTGTGATGGAACATGCCTGCAATCCCAGCACTTTGGGAGCCTGAAAATAGGAGAATCACTATGACTCATATATACATACTGAGATCATGTAGACCCTGTTCCAAGTACAGAAAAATAAGAAAAAATTATGGAATACTTGAGTAAGCAATATAGAAAAAATAATACAAACATGAAGAAGACTCAAAGAGATATACAGGAAATTAAAGCCTGAATCAAAAACTGGTAAAACCATTTGAATGAAAGTGAAGATAGACTTATATACCTTGAAGACACTATTGCAACTAGGGAAGGACAAAAAATGGTCTGTTTAAAACACCTATGACGCAGGAAAAATAATTCAACATCTGCAAGATGTTTCAACGATAAACCACGTAAGACTAATAGGCATTAATGAGACAGAAGGAGTCAATATAAATGATATAGAAAGAATTCATGCAGAAGTAATAGCAGAAAGATTCCCAAATATGGGGAAACAATCTGACATTCAGATAACTGAAGCATATAGAACTCTAAATAAAACACAATTGAAACAAAACCTGGACATATAATAATTAAGATCCCTGCAATTTATAAGAATAGTGTACTAAAAGCCACAGAGAGAAGAAACAGATGATATTTAAAGAAAAATATGAGCCCGCCTGGAACCCAGAGGTCAGCGTGTGCATGGAAGTAGGGACCCTTTCCACCTGCCCTAGCCCCCTATATATCTGTCCACCTGGAATCAATATGCAGGTGCATGTGTAGAGACCTTTCTGCCTGTCTGAACCCACTTGATATTTCCCCGCCAAGAGTCCAGCGAAATGTGCTTGTATGTACTTTGGCAGCCCTCAGACCCACCATCTCCTGTGAAACACTGCAGCAAAATTTCCTGAAGAGTGGCTCGGTTCAGACTCTTCCAGCTAATCCAAGAGCTGTGGGCTTTCTATTTGGTGCTTTCTCCCTTAGAGAGCTGGTGGTTAATCTCTGTGTGAAACTGATGATGGGGAAAGGATGGAGGTTGGTAGGGATCATGGTCACGTTTGTAACTAAGCATATGGTCCTCCTTTGTTTTAATGATTACACACGAGATTGTACTCACTACCCAAAATAAAGCTGGCTTGCTTCAGAGGTTCTTGGCTGACTGAGCAACAAATCTCCGTGAGTGCTCTGAGCTACATTCATTAGGACTTCTCGTCGTTTCTTTCGGCACCAACACAAAACATTACAACATGGGGGAGCGGAAGGGTTTATAGGGTGTTCATGATCTCACCACGAGTTCGGATTCATAGTGATCTGCCGGTTTGCAGCCTCTCAAGAGCTGGGATTGCAAGCACGCACCAAATCATTCAGTCTCAATTGCTGTCTCAGAGCACTCAGGGGGTGGAGCTGGCACAGAAGACCTGGGGATTGCACCCCTGGCCCCTTTGCCTCCTAATAGTTGTTTCAGTCTACTGAGCTATTTGGCCAGTCCTTGAGAATAGCTATTTTGAAAATCTTTACATTCACAGAATTGAAGACACAGAAGAAATGGACTGAACCCTAGACAGGTACAAATTACCAAAATTGAATCAAGAATATATACGAACTTTCAGTAATCCAATAACAGCCAATGAAATTAAAAATGAAGTAAAAAAAAGTCTAATAGAATAAGAAAACCTTAGATTCTGATGGATTCACAGCTGAGGTCTACAAGAAATTTATAGAAGATATAATCCCAATACTGCTCAAGTTCTTCTATAAAATTATAATAAAATAATACTCACATAATCATTCCTGGTAGCAAGTACTATATTGATACCATGGCTTAGTTATATTTCTCTCATTGTTGGGACAAATACTCAATATCCAAATGAGGGAAGGAAAGGTTTATTGCGCTCCCAGTAACTAGAGGTTTTAGTCTATATTTAGCTGGCTCCAAAGCAGAGAGGCACATGTGAGAAAACAACCTTTCATGATGGTGGCAAAGAACAAGAGGGAAGGGAGGAGTAGCAGCAGGTCAAGCAGCTAACTTCCCTTACATTGAAATGCAAATCACCTGGCCTAGGGCAGGTGCAGCATGCATTTCCAAAATAGTCAATTAAAAATTCCAGAAGCTACCCCATGACTACATAAAGCTCTGATGGGACAACTATATACAAACCATAACATTCCACACCTGGACTCCCAAAGACTCATGCACATTCCTTTATGCAAAAAACATTCTAGTTCATCCCTAGGACTTGCCCATGTACCAACAGTTTTGGCACTGTTGAAAAGTCCAAGTCCTAAATCTCTGTGAGCACCAGTACAAATCCAAAAACCACATGCTTATCTTGATGCAGAAAATCCTTTTGACAAAGTCCAACACTCATTCATTATAAAGCCCTACAGAACTTTGGCATAGATTATCTCTACCTCAGTCTCATTAAAACCATCTGGAACAATCCAACTCTAAATATACTTCTAAATGAGGAAAACCTGAAAGTCTTTACTCTAAATTAGGAGCACAGCAGGTTACAAAG
>PVKN010014057.1:0-19473 GCA_004027915.1 Capromys pilorides | reverse complement strand
ATGCCTACAAATAAATCACATTTTACATGGGTAAGAAGCAGCTGTACTTGAAGTCTAAAGAACACCTGAAGAAAAGCTTTTAGGAAAGATTCCTTTTGTTATTCAAATAGTCACCTGCTAATTTATCCGCTTCATTAATTCAGAGATCCACTTCCAGTACTTTTTGAAAGGAGAAAGCCCTCAAAGTCTGAAAAGTGCATGAGTGTATCTGTTTTTAAGCTTTGCCAATTTGACCCCTCACACCATCTTGCAGGCTCAATTATTATGCCGCATGGTTGGCTCTTCTGAGCACAGTTATAAAAAGAAGATAGCATTGCTCAAAATCAGGAAAGGATGTAAGAGAGCTATTTCCTGGGATTGTCCATCCTGAGCAAGTGGCCAAGGCCCAGGCATCCTCAGGGGCCCTAATAGACACCCTGCTCCTCCCCATCTCATGTCACACTCCTGACTCTTCTCCTGCCAGTCCTCATTGCCTCAGTGTCCTCTCAGTTCTCACTGAAATACCAGAGTTAATTTTAAAGACACCAACAAGTTTTGCTTTTTTTTTTGCTTTCCAGCCTGCCTTCTGTCTGCTTCTACCTACACTTCCCATTGCCTCTGTTATAAAGTACAGCCCCTGGCTACTCATGGAGGACCTTCCTTAACTTGACACTAGTCTCTGTCCTCAGTCTCAGGGCAGTTGGTGCCCTGGGTTTCACACACGTCCGGTCCAACTGGGCTCCTCCTGGGCCCCTCCCTTCAGGAGCGCACGCATGCTGTTTGCTTGGCTAGAACTCCCTTTTCCCTTCCAATTTCAGGCATCACTTCCTGCCTCTCCCATCCAGTCTTCTTGCACTCTCCTCCTTGCTGACACACACTCCTGTCTGTTTTCCCGTGGAGAGTTCTCTAGTTGTGTCTAACAGTGTTTCTCACTTTCTTCCTCCTGTACCTGAGGCAGTGGAGTTTCTATTTCAATCACTCTCAGGCCCTACTAAAAGCCAAATGAACACACAGGGATTATTACCAGATGCCATGTAACATACGTAACCTTGTGTCGTAACTACACCCAGGTTTTGTTCTGTGTAATAATACCAATATTTTTTATACTTGTTATCCTTTCCAGACCTATGACCTAAAACTCCTGGAAAAGGTGACATTCCTTTCCCCATTTGAGCACGATGAAGCAAAGAGCTGACAGGAAGCAGCCCGTCTTGCCATAGTAGGGGAAGAAAAAGTTGGGCACATAATAGGAGAACGCAAAGCTTCATCATGTGGATGAAGCTGGGCCCAAACAGTTGTTCGCTATTATATCCAAAAAGAGCTGTCAGTGGGGTCAGGAACACCTCAATTTCTGTGGATCAAGAACTTATAAAATAATCAGACTTCTGCTACAGACAGCAGCAAATGTGTCTTCTTGCCACAGAGCCGACACGGATCATACTGGTAGTATTCTTCAGGACAGATTCCATTTCATAGCCCCTCTGCATCTGTTGACAAGTATAAATCTGTCCCCTTGCCAGGATCCTGACACAGAGGTGGCTGTGCGCAGACTCGGTTGAGTGGCAGTTTCCTCTGGAGCATTTACCTGATAGAAAATCTGCATCCTTTTGAGATAATTCACAAGTTCATTAATATCTGGCTTTCGTTATGTCTCTTGGGACTGCTGAATAGATTCAGAGTAACACTTCCCTTGTTGCTCAGTTTTTCACTGAGGTACACATTAGCCACTAGAAAGAAGCACTTATTTAAAAAACATGTAATAGAAGCCATGCATGATGATGCATGGTTTGTGATCTCAGAACTCTGAGAGGCTGAGGCAGGCAGATCTAGCCTAACCTTATCAACTTAGAAACATCTCAAAATAAAAAGTAAAAAGAAAAAGGCTTGAAATAAATCTCAGTGCAATACCAACTATACATAGAAATACACCCAGCCCTGTGCCATTCCATTATCTACAGGCCGAGCCGTAGAATCTGCTAGAGAAATGCTCCATTGGGGGTACCTTACTTCATCTCCTTTGGATTGTTCACACCTCTTGTGTTGCTCCACAGCACTTGTACAAGGCACATTGCTTGCTCAATATTATGAGGAATGTTACAAATGGAACCTTTTAGTACATGCCCCTGAAATACACTTGACGCAGCTAGAATGTTGTAGAAGGTGACTATTTACCCAGGAGAGACCTTTCCCTTTCTGTAGCAATGCCAGCCAAGTGCTTCTCAGATACGGCGCATATTTCTTCAGCTTGGACTATTTCTAGCCTGTGGTGCTCATGGACAGCTTAGCTGCCAAGACCAAGCCAACAGTCCTTCCTCTGGGACCCCAGCACACTGTCCCAGACATCAGTGAGGCCTCCCCTAAGGCTCTGCTGGCTCAAAGCCCTTTGCCAACTGACTTAATCCCCTCTGCTGGCAAAGGCAGCTGTGCCACAGAACCAGAGCTGCATTAGTTAGTAACTAGCTTGTCAGGGGCTCGTGAGGGCTTCCAGAAGCATTTCCTTAGTCTTGCTTAAACATATCATGATACAAAGACTCAACAAGAAAATAACACTTGGATTTATCTATGCTACTCAGTGAAAACATTGGTAGGAAAAGCCCTAACAACCATGAATAGATTGGCTCACTGTTGTTGGTTTGCCCGTTTTGGTGTCGGGGGTTGAACTCAGAGCCTCCATATGCAAAGAAGATCTCTGCCACTGAGCTACACCCCCATTCCTGGTGCATAGATTTAACTGTCTTTCCGGACTCCTAATATTTACACCTAGGCTTTCTGCTAAAGAACTGGCATGATAGCAATGCAGTGTCACACTTAGAGCCCCTAAGCAGGATGACAGAAATACAGAACTGTGTGTCCAGCTATGCTTTGCAGCCTATGACTCTGTGAGTTGCTAGACCTGTTTCCTCCCCTGCCAAACCAGACTGAGGTGACTCTTGATAGCCTGGACGCTGCCTCAGGGGATAATCAGGCACATGAAGGACTTGGACAAGCACTCGACAAAGGTGTTCCTTGTTGCTGTGAGCTAGAAGGTCCCTACCTGGGCAGGAGGCATCAGAGACACTCAGCAAGGATTTTCTCCATTCCCAGCAGTCACTCCAAGCCTGCACTGGCGGTGCTTCTGTAGTGAAACTAACTGAATGTGCACCTTGGAGAGAGATAGGCTGCTTCCTGCGGAGCCTTCCCTTTTCCTCCCATGTGTACAAATGTACGACCTTCTGATGCTTACCAGCAGTCACTAGGGATATGCTCCTGGTGCATGGTGTTTCTGTGTGTACGGGAAGGCTGGCAGAACAGGCAAGCATGCCACCTTCCAAAACAACAGTGTTCCCACATATACAATTTGTTTCTTCTAGTCATATGACTGTATGACAACTAAAAGTAATGTTAATCTCTTGTAAAATGAAGGACTGTAGGGGTTCCAGTGAAGTACAAATCTCTACAAGTATGATATCGATAATATCAAGAATATACATCATTTGCTCATTCAATAAATGCTTATTGAGCATCCTTAATACACCAGGCTCTGATTGAGGCACTGGGGATATGACAGAGAACACAATAGATGAAAATTCCTCTCCTTGTGGACTTCACATTGGTGGGAGGAAACTGACAATAAATAGACAGTGAGTCAGATGATGAGAAATTCTGTGGAGGAAAAATGCAGGGAAAGGAGGTGACATGTGATATTTGAGCAAAGGCTTGAAGGAAGAGAAGGACAGTGGTCTATGCAGGAGGAGGACACACATATGTGACAGTGACAGTAGCCAGTGCCAAGGCCCTGAGATGCATCTGACATATTGCCAATGGCAAGGCCAGACTGACCGCAAGCTAGAGAACAGAATAGAGAGATAAGATGTATGCACAGAGCTGTAACAGTGTACCTCATTGGAGGAGGTACAATGAGAAGAGTGTGGCTGGTGGCACCAAAGAGAAGAACGTATTTCTAGGTGGAGGAAGTAGGTGATCGGTATTAGCAAATGGGGCTGAGGAGATAGCTCAGTGGTATAAGTGCCTGCCTGGCAAATGCAAGGTCTCGAGTTTGATTCCCAGTATCACATGCCATGCCAGCTCAGGGTGCACCATGCCAGCCCCGGAAAACTGGGCATGGTGGTGCAAGTCTGTAATCTCAGCACTAGGGAGGCTGAGATAGGAGGATCTCTACAAGTCCAAGCTGCATAGCAAGACACCATATCAATAAATGACAATAATAATTTAAATTTTTTTTAAAGTATTAATAAATGTACTGGGGCCAATACAGGTGAAAACTGAGAATGCACCTCTGAAATTAATACCACAGAAGTCAGTAGCTGCCCTGGTAAGAAGCAGTGTGTGTGTGTGTGTGTGTGTGTGTGTGTGTGTGTGTAGACACTGGCAAACTTGAGCTCAGGGAATTCAAGGAAGAATGAAAGAGAAAGGACGGGCAGGACCTTGCTGTAAAGGAAGCAGGGGAGTGAGTGGCCCTTGGAGGAAACAATGCCCTCAAGAAGGGCTGCTCTTGTTTGTTTGATTTTGATTTTTTGAAAGAAGAAAATAACAGGTTGCTGGTATCCTCTCAGGGATGGACACAGTTAAGAAAAGATCAGAAAATGACAAGAGAAGGGCAGTTGTTACAGAAGACATGGCACTAGGTGGGACAGAGGAGGAGTTAGTGGACAAGGGAGTGGCGTTCTTAGGTGGAGCCAGGGACAGTTGCCTTCAGAGAAAGCAGATGAGTGCTGCAGCTCCTGGAGCCCCTCTGTTACCACTCCTCTTCTCAATTGATCAACATAAGGGTTGGGGGGCAGGCATGCAACAGGAAGTGAGGGCCAATAGTCTCCCACCAGTGGGACATGGTTGGGCTTCCATTTCTGTATCTGCCTCTGGATCCAGAATGGGCTGAAGGGAAGCAAGTGTGGAAATGGATCAGGCCTAGTGAATGAGGAAGGTACCGCAATCCGGAATGAAGGTTTCTTTTCTACTTCGAGGGATCGAAGTAGAATCTGAATACAGGTAAGTGAAAAAAAGCGCATGAATGGCAAGGTAGTTGGTTTTTTAATTCTCTCTCTACAGCCAATGCAATCAAACCAAGAGATGTTTTTACACTATTAAAACCCAAATCAGTGACATTTCAGTTGCTTTTACTGATAAGGATCCAGTTTTTAACTAGCAAAGATTATTCCAGATTCATGGAGATATCAATAAATGATGCCAGTGAATACATAAAAATCTGTTGGTGATGTAAAGCATTACGGAAATGAAAGCTGTAGTTAAGAGGGAGGCATCTGTGTCCGCTCCGATGAGCCAATTGGCAGCAAGAAATCAATAAATCACAAAATCAGTGTAGACAATATTTCATGCTTTCCAAGATCAAAGAAAGCATAGTCAAATAGTAACTTGATGTCCTTTTAACTTTCTTTTCTAAATATTTATTAGTTTTTGACCTCCCTTGAAATGAGAGTTCCATTATAAGCTCTTTTGATAAATGGATTTAACAGTTGTCTCACAGCACTCCAGCATCTCTACGTATCTCCTAGCCTCCACTGAAATACTACTAGTGTGCATTTGACAGTAACTCTTCTTGGAGTATCAAAAACATGCATCTCTATTCAATATAGGGAAAACTAAGCGGTTGCCCTATCGCTCTCCGTCCACTGCTACCCAATACTACCCAATGCTATACTTACAGATACTCTCAGAGAAAAAGTGGAGATGTCAGGATCAAAACACCCATTCCAATGATTTGTGAAGCTTTTGTTAAACATAATTCAACCTCAGGGCTTGAGTAACCAAAAGACACGAGAAGCTCAATCCGTCTTCAAATTCATAGCATGGAATCCTGCATGCAAAGATTCTGAGAGAGTGCAGGGCAGAAATCCTTTTCCTTGTCTCAGATTTTGTTTGATAAGAATCAGCTGCTACCTTTTGCCAACCAAATATTCTTTTTTTTGGCTGTACTGGGGACTGAACTCAGGACCCTATGTTTGCCAGGCAGGTATTTATTCTACTGAGGTATATCCTTGGCCCACCAACTAAATATTCTGTGTGTGACTCAATGGAAAGCCATGTAGTTACTACAAGAACCATAGTAGCATTTAACCACACAATTAAACCTCTAGAAGTTAACATTAAAGAAATAATTAAGGCTGCACAAGAGTTTGGTTGCAGGAATGTCCACCACAGCATGCTTTATTAGAAAGAAAAAAAAAATGAACACATTCTGTAAAACAATGTGACTGAAAGAAAAAAAAGAGTTCCACCCACAAGTTGAACTGTGTACAGTTGCTAAAATGATGTCAAATTCTTAGAGATATGGAGATAAGTTCTGAAATAAAATGAATCTGAGCAATCTAGCCACATTTTATTAAACAAAAAAGGTATATTTGTATGTATATCTGTTCATAAGAGGAAAGCAAAAGCATAAAGCATAAACCTCAAGAGTGATTACTTCTAAATGTACAATTTGTAGACTGTGTGTCTTCTTTTTCTCACCTACACTTTGTTCTAAATTGCCCATAAATATCACCTCATTACTTGTATAATGGGACAACTGTCAGCAAGCCTTACTAAACGTTATTTGTGATAACACACAAGTCTCAAATAAGACTGGCCGGCCCAAAGTGCTCCTATTGCTCCTGACCTTGCTGGCTCCCTAGATATGTAGCTCTGTTAGCATCTGAGCCCTAATGTCACCCAGAGGTGGCCTCCTCCCATGATCTGTGACAATGTCCCCAGCTGTCAGGCTCCCTGTGATCTTGACATCAAGAAGGTACAGGAACAGTGGCAGAGGTTCAGGGCTCTGCACAGCAGCCTCTGGGAGAATGTGTCCTGGGCTTGGGTTCCTTTGTATAAAAGCAGCAGGGGTTGTCTAGAGATAAAACTGAGGCAAAGGAACACACAGGGAAGATGTGCAAATACCCAGAAAAAAGAACTTGACTCCAGCACATCCTTGGCAAAATGGACCTTGTGATATAAAACAGAACCTATAGGGAAATTCCACGTCATTTCAACAGCAAAGTCCAATAGAAGACGGAAGTAATTGAAAAAGACTCCTCTAATTTAAGCATGAAGTCCCCAAAGAACTGAATTCTAATACTTTGAAGTTCAAACAATCTGCTTTCAAAGTTACACTAACAGCATCAAACAGAGAGTAGATTAAGTGCTCACTCCTTCTACAAGAGCTTGTTTACCAAAAGTCAATTACTTGTTCTGAAATAAGATACAAGTTGGTTGAGATTTTCTGATAGGTTTTTCTGCATAACTGAAACAACAGACCCGAGAGAGGGGAAGCCTCAGCTCTTTGTTAGCCACACTCAGACCAAACCTCCAAGAGGTAAAGGCGTGAACAAGGAGATAAACTCTGCAAAGCCCAAGGGCTGTATCTCAAGCAAAGTCAACCCTAGATTTTGTCATTGGTGTCATGTTCTTGATGATAGAAAGCACTGGGATATCTATCTTTGAACTTAGTTAAGTATCACTGGTATAATCTGTGTCTAGCTATCCCTCTAAAACTTCATGCAGTCATGGTTGGGGCTTTTGCAGAGGTGGCTGGATCTAGAGTGTATGATGCTTGGATTAAGGATGTTGATGACTAATTAGTGCACTAACTGGTTTGGCACCTGTCCTAAGCCAGGTAGCTCAGACAGAATGCAAAAATCAGAAAGAAACTGCTCTTACCATTTGTCACTTGCCTCACTGACTTTCGTCTTCTCTCTGTCATGGACTGTTTCTCTTCTGCACTGTTTTTCTGTCATGCCATGGTGCCCTGGACCCAGCCAACAATGAACTGAAACCTCTACAAACTGTGAGCTCCATAAACCCTTCCTCCTTTAACTTTGGGTGTTGGGTATTTTGTCTCAGTGACTAAGACATTTCCTTCACCCCTGCCCCCAGAATATTGCTTGTTCCCGTTAAGTATTTTCTCTCTGACTTGTCCCTCTGTTCAGTTCCAGAATTTGCCCTTATTTACTTTTGGCCTATTTTTGACTTCTGCTCAGAAGGCAAAAGCATGTATGGCTCTCTCTTCCCGTTAGTGCACTCATGCCTAACCTGTAGTCCTGCTGGCCTCTGTGCCACTGCCAGCACCCCCTCTCAGAGACATCTGTTGCCTTGCTTAAACTAAGAAGCCTCCAAGCACGTGACCGGCCCATGTGGAACTGGAGAATGCCACCTCCAACAAGAGGCGTATGTCCACCTCGCCTCTCCCCTGTCATTTCCTCCTCTACCCTCAGCCTCAACAAGTGGCCAAGCCTCACACAAGCTGTCAGGGACAGATGCTATGTGAAAAGAGGAAATTGGACTCAAAGATGCTACAGCTTTTTTAATTAAGTCCATCCTAAAAGCCAAATAGCGAGGCATGAAATGAATACTTGCAAATAAGCACTGTAGTTTTCAAAAACAAATGCTCGATAGAGTAGGCAACTTATTAGCTTTCTCAAATATGGCACTATTCCTCAATCAGTGTTTCAGACTTTTTCCCCCAGGCAGTGGGAAATGCATTTTGTGCTGCTACATGAGTGACCTGAGTTTTCCTTTGTGGTGTTGTTCCCCACCACCCCAGGCTAGCGAAGTTGGCAGGATGGAGGGTGTCCACACACAGCCAAATGCTCGCCCTCATCTATTCACCCCTCACTGTCTCCTCCCTCCCACACTCCCCAGACCTGCAGAGTGCCCTCCCTGCTCAGCTTGTCCTTAAATAGGGGTGGGGGTGGATCCCACCACCTCCCCTCCCTCTCCTAGTTCCCAGTCCCAGTAGACTGAGCTCAGTCTACTCATTTTCTTTATCTGTTTTTTGTCTCCATTTTCTCCCACTGTGTTTCCTCTATTCTGGTTCTGTATTGTTCCTCTCTGCATGTTGTCTGATAATTAAAGCTGACCAGGGCCTCAGATACTGGTTTCAGCTTAAATGGCAGAGGTTCTTGTTGATTGTTAAGCATAGAGAAGCTCAGGAAGAGGAAAAGACAAACAAAAGCCTTCAGTTATTGAGAGAAAATAGAAAGGGTTAAGCTTAAAATATAAAGTGCAATCCTTAAGGAAATCACAAATCATAGATGCATCTCATGAAGGATTACATTTTCTAATTTTTTGCTATCATTTTGACCACACAGAGAATTAAATAACTTTTTGAAGGTACTTAACAAAGCTTTTATACACTTCAAGATGAATAAAGAGGGACTGAAGGCTGTCATTTCTCAAATTCTACACACAGGAACCAGGGCTGCACAGGTCAGCACTTGCAGAGCCCAACGTGAGTCTCAGGTTTTTTGATTTGCTTCCAATCTGCGCTCAGAGCCCTGGACAACTACCCTCTTCTTCCTTTGTTGTATTTTTTACATGTTGATTTATATTTCATAGATGTTATGGTTTATGTCTAGTTGTCCCCCAAAGCCTCATGCAATCATGGGGCAGGGACTTCTAGAGTTTGAGACTTGAGTCATGATCCACTGGGATTATGTATTTTAGTACTGATGGGACTAAGGGTCTGAGTACTGCTGGGATTACTTGACTCTTGATCCATTGGGATTATGTGTTTTAGTACTGATGGGGTTATCAGTTTGAGTATGCCTGGGATTACTGGTGTGGCCTAAGGTGCATAGGCTAAGGCAGAGAGCCTGAATGTAATATAAAGAGAAACAGAGAGACAGACATTGGCTGTTGCTCTCTGCTCCCCTGGTTGGTCAGTTGCCTCCGTTGCGGTTGTTGGTGTTCTGTTGCCATGAACTGGATGCTCTCTGCCCTGTTCCACTCAGCCTTGGGCCAGCTGAATATGGATTGAAACCTCCAGCAACTGTGAGCTAAATAAACCTTTCCTCCCTTCATTTTGAGTGTCAGGTATTTGTCCCAGGAACGAGTAAAAGTAACTAAGACAATATATATTCATTTTTATGTTTTCTATATTAAAATGTTACATCATCATTTCAAAATCATACTTAATTTGAAAATAAAGGATGTAGAAGTTATGCCTATTAAAATTATATTGCAATATTTGAAATTTTTTGTCACATGCAGTATTTACCTAAAGAAGTGAAAAAGGGTAAATTTCAGATAAGCGTAAACAGAAAGCCAGGAAATAGAGGAAATTAGCCTTTTCTGAACTTATGCTCACCATTATGCAATCATCAGAAGGGGAATAGTTGACATTCTCTTTATCTTGGTCACTAAGGAAGACAAAATTGAGAACTGTATGAGTTTTATTACACTGAATCTACTAGACAGGACTCTCTGAGTGAAATGATAAAGCCAAATTGGCTGAACGCCAAAAAAAAAATTACAGTGTTCTCAGTACTGTGAGTGTATAAAGGTTGGTCTTATATTTAGATAAAGAGAACAGTGGTACCCAGTGCTGTGCGCAGCACTGCATAAGACTTACCCAATCCTCACTCTATGAGAAAGCATATAATGGTTCCCGTTTTACCAGTGAGAAAACTGGCACAGAGACAAATTTTTCTGGGTGACCCCACTACTAATTGGTAAAACAATTCAGACCCAAGTTCTCTGATTCCAAGGAGGAAGTTTAATCACTGCCTTCTTGCATCCTCAGCACTGAGTTTTGCCTATCTCTGATCTCTTCTTCTGTTGTGTTGGTATCATTCTCGTTCAGCCTGTCCCTTCCTAGATGCAAGGGCACTGAAACTGCCTCAAGACTGGAGAGATCCATGTCTAGTCAAAATGATCAAGGCCATCTTCCCAAAGTACTTCCCCAACCAGTCTGCCATTGGCTTGAACCAAACATGGAAGAAACTAAGGTTCTGACTGACCAGACCCAGATCTCCTAACCAGTCCCCTAACAAAAGGTAGAGGAAACTCCAAGGACCGACAGACTCAAAGCCCAGAAGAACAGGAGCTCTTCCCAGAGAAACTGGGATAGTCATCAAGAAAGGTTAAGGAAAAGGGGTGAAAATAACAAAAGTTCACCACAAAATTATAATAACTCTGTTTCAATTATCAAACAGAAGCTCTTAGTCTGAAGGTGTCATAGGTAACCTAGAAGACCAATAACAAGTGTCATTTTCATAACATGAATGTTAATAAAGGAGAATAATGTGAGAAAAAATAGAACAAGTTGAAAGTTTTGTGATGCATTAACAGTCGCGTACTATTTCTGCCAAGCCCATTCTTATGGACTGCAGGAATTGGATGACTCGGGAACTAGAGGAGCTTTGCCTTGGGGGTGTTGTTGAGCTCACCCATCTTTAGATTCCCACAAGCAGCAGGAGCTATTGTGCCTCTCACTTTCCAAGGCGGATATTATTTCTTCCCTTCTCCTGATGTAATGCAAGGCATCAGAGAGCAAAATGACAGGCAAGAGGAAGGGTGAGGCTTCAGAAGACGGCTGCTGTACTCTGGCTGCATGGGAACCCTTGGAAGGCTCAGCTTCTTCTTCCATTCCCCCACCATCCCATTCTGTGCAGATCTCACCCATAAGGCACCCCTCCCACTTCCTGCAACTTATCTTGATTTCCTACTATTGTCTCACTCTACCTCTTATGACACCTAAGTTAGACTCTCATCAACTGCAGGGCTTCTATGACCTCCTGGCTTAGGCAGTCAGGGAAATGGACTCAATACCTTGTACCTGGGATCCAGGAAATGGTTCATTGTATTTCTGATGACACCCTCATGAATTGGAACACTGCCATTAGATGATACAATTATTTGGATTTGTAACTAAAGGACGAAAACACTGAGAGTAGGTCATCAATATGGTGCCCAGGAGATCTGACCTCAGCCCTGTCAGTTCCAAACTTCTGTCAGTAATTCCAGTGAGGATATTTATGGCATACTTATAAAATTGAGGGTTATGGTGATGCTGGGAGGCCCAGCAGAACTGATAGATGACACATACAGGATCGTACAAGATAGGCTTCTGATCCCTGATGAGAGAAAACACTGATGAATGTTAAGCCTTTATTGAGATTAAGATAAATACATTCAAGTACATGACTGTGGAGACATACCTTAGCAACCGCATGTGTGAAAGGAGAGCTTTGGTTGACTCCGTGTGGTATGAGTCAAAGCTACACTGCAGTTGCCAAAAAGCAAATGTGGCCTCATACTGCATTGATGGAAACAATATTTAGACTGCGGCTTGACCTAAGCTTGATGTATTTTATATGAAGCAGACCACACCAGCAGTTTTGTGCCTGGCTTTACTGTAAGCTAAATGAAGCTCAGTAAGAAAGAAGGGTCTGAAAAACTCCTCTGAGGTGCTTGGAGATGTTTGATCTGGAAAACAGAAAGCTTATGTGAAACATGAGAACCAACTTTAAAAATACGATAAACTGTCCTGCAAAAGTAGGGTTCCTTTTGTTCTGTGTACCACCTATGGCTGACCTAGACCAAGCAGAAGTCAATTTTAATGCAAAAGATTTTCCAGAGGAATGGCCTATGCATAGAAATGAACACAGAGGGAGGCATTCAAGCAGAGCTCAGGGTGTCGTGGAGGGAAATGTAAAGATGAGATGGGTCAGATCAGTGGTTCCCAAACTGTGCTCCTCAAGGGCGCCTGGAAGAATAAGAAACAAATGGGGCTGACAGAGCACAGAACTGACTGTGGCATGAGCTTACTGCTCTCACATCTCACTTCAGGTACTGGGCTTCTGCTGTGAAGGAGAGACTGGACTGAGTCATTAGACTAGATGACCACAGTTCAACCTGACATGCCAGGACTCAGTGACGGTGAAATAACTTCTAAAAAGCAGAGGTGTGGTGTGCGAGCTTTACAGCCAGAACCCAGAGGCTCAGACTCACACATACTCATTTTCTACTGCAGCATGGCAAATTACTTTAAATTTAGGGGCTTAAAACAGCCTCTTCTTAGCAGCTCGCAGCTTCAGTGCATGAGGAGTCCAGGCATGGCTTAGCTAGGTATCTTGTTCAGGGTCTCCTAAAATCTAGGCTGGCTGAACTCTGGGTCAAACACACATTGTGGATACAGTGGACTTCTTCAAGGCTGAGAGCCACGGCCCTCATGTCTTTGCTGGGGCCACTCTTGACTCCTGGAAGCTACCCTCGGGTGTAGCCCCTTCCTTACACTGTTCCTAACATGGATGTTTGATGCTTCAGGATCAGAACGGCTTATTTCAATTCTGTCTTTAGAAATAAGGATGCTCTTTTTAAAACTACGTCTTTTTAGGTAAGGCCCACGCAGGACAACCTCCTCTCGGGCTCCAAAATCAACTGATGAAGACCTCATTATCTGCACAATTCCCTTCGTCCTTGCTGTACGTTGTAACATTGTCACGAGAGTGAAATTCCATGAGCTTTATAAGTTCCACTCACATGGAAGGGAATGGGAGTCCATCCACAAGGACTGAACACAAGAGGCCTGATCTTCAGGCCACCTCGGAATTCCGCCAACCAGAACTTGCTTTTCCACTCAAAGATCCTAACCTTGCATGAGCTTCCTCAAGACTCAGTTGCTTTGCCTATAAAATGGGGATACTACTCATCATGAAGTTGCTATGGGGCAAATGAGTTGCACACATGAGGCACTAGAGCTACAACCCCAGCACAGATAAGCTCAGGAAAAGCACCATGTACTGCTAGGCAAGAGCACGCAGTGCTTTGAGGAATGACAGAATCAAATCCCGTGGGGGTCTGACACCAGCGTGTTCTGCATTAGTGGCAGCAGTAGCAGCAGCAGCTACGACAGCAGCAAAAGTGGGTCAGATCATGCAGCTCCACGGAGGTGGCTTCTGCCTCCCCTCCTGCTGGCCAGCTCTTTCTCCTGCCACTCTCACTATTTGCTTTAATCGCCTCCGCCACCTGGGGTGTCCACCACCTTCTGTCGTCCTTCCTCTTCTCTGCATGCTTTTCCTTTTTTCTCTGCTGCTTCTCTCGTGATTCTCATTTTTCACACTGGAAGGTTTGCCATTGTCAGCAAGTAGGGCCATGTTTCTCCGCAGACCAGCAAACACGCTGTCACTCTCTTCCTGACACTGCTTCTTTCTATTCATTCCTCATAGGTTCTTAAAAATATTTTTTAAGTCTGTGTTTAATATTGTCTCAGATTTCTAAAGTTATTAAATTTTGACTTATTTTCTCTTTAGGTAACAATTCTTCTTTACCAAACAGATAAATCAGAAAATAATTTTTTAATCTTTGAAAGAAGTCAACATCAGAATTTCCTTTTAATAGTACCATCCTCCACTACAGTTAAACAAAATTCATTTTATAACAATTCATGTTCAGAAACACTTTTTAAGAGCACTTCTATTGTGCAATCCCTCATTTGCAATCTAGTTTACCAATGTAAAATATAGTGATTAGCTACAAAAGCTCACACAGACTTCCAACACAGCTTTACATGTCCGCAGTATTTAAAAATATGAGGCATTTCCGCACTGTGTCCTACAAACAGGAGACACACTAGAAATTTCTTGAATTAAGTTGAGATGGCTCAGCAGCAATTTGTTGGACTGAACTGAGACAGGAAGAGACAGCCATGGAGCCAGGTCATTAGTATTCCTTCCTCAACTGAGTACCAAACTCCAGTGTGAAATAGAGTTTTCAAAACAAACAGATGAATGTGCAGCAGTGAACACAGTTCGGGGCAGGCAGCTTGTATGGACAAACGAGCTGACATGCATTATCAGCTGCATCTTCAGCGCTTGCCGACAGCCAGGTGAGGTCATCGCTCCTGTCCTGGCCTGTGTGATCATGCCACCGCAGGGTCAACATCATCATCACCTGCTGTTCGGGAAGGAGATGGGGGAAGGGCTTTTAGAGCCTTCCTCCTTGTCACTCTCACTGCTGAGGCAGTATGCACTGTCAGCTGACATCCTGGGATGTGTCCCAGGAACTGACACCCAAGAAACAGACCAGCCCTGAGGACATAAGGACAGGCTAAGGCCCAGAGGGCCCTCCCCTGTCTACATAGCCCTTCCTCTCTCAGAGGCTCAAGAATGAAAGGGTCTTACCTGAAGTTACTTTCATTTCTTAGGGCAAGGATAGCAGGCAGAAGAGCTAGGGGAAGGAGAATGGGGGTCCTTTCGATAGAAAGACCCCCACTCAGCTCATAAAGTGGCTCAGAACCATGGGAAAACTTGGCAATATCTGTGCAACTTCATAAAGTCACTATGGTGAGAAGCTCAGCCATAACTGTCAAAATGCCAAGCACATTCGTTCCCTTTGACTCAGCGATTTCATTCGTAGGCATATTCCCACAGCTATACATACCCACGTGAAATGATGCTGTGTTGTTTAGAATAGCAGAATATTTGAAACCATCTAATGTCTAGAAGGATAGGAAGTGATCAAAATAAACATTGTGCTGCATCCTTTAAGGGCTGTACATTGTTATGCAAAAAAGTGAAGCTCAGAACAATAAGTAGTATCTTAGCCTATTCCATGAAAAAGGAAAGAAGGGAAAAGGAGTAAGTGCATGCTCACCACTGACAGTTCACGCACATGCGCACACAAAGAATTCTAGGACACAAGAAAATGGTGTTCCTGGGGTGGGGGGCGGGGACTAAGGGCTGGGGATAGAGTAGAAGGAAGGAGATGTAAATGAACTAAGTGAATCAATTTTGAACCATCTGACTGTACTGCTTTTTCCAAATACAATTTTCAAAAGCATATGAGGCTGTCAGTGAAAATTAGCCCATTAGTAGGTGTAACTGTGCCTAGGAGCCGTAAGTCTTGTAAGTGGTTAAGTTCTTGCTATGACTCACAATCTTTTCTTTTTCTTTTAATGATGCAGCCAATCATCAGTGAGCTACCCACAATCACACAAGGCAGTCATGCTGTTCTCATCATAAGCTCTGCTTCCCAGCTTATTGCTAAATATCCCTTGCTAAGCTGTAAGCAACAGAGCACAGAACCAGGTCTATACCCAGGGCCTAGCACAGGGTACTGAGTAGTTTAGCGCAGAAAGCAATGGGTGATGACTAATATGAGTGGCAGGCGTTATGGCCTGGCTCTTGGGCCACTTGAAGCAAACCGCAGATCATCCAGCAGTGCATTTCCTGCAGTTACAGGTACAACCTGGTCCCCACAGTCCGGTTGATCCCCCCACCTCATTCGCTCATTGCTGACCTACCCAGCAAGCCTGTCTGCTTGACTGGGCCTCGGCCACTCTGTTCTTAGATGTTTGTGTTCTCTGGGTTTCTGCTTTCGTTCCTTGCCTTTCTGCTCTTCAGCAAACTGGAGGAGCTAACGGATTCACTTCTATGGGCTTAATGACTACCCATGTTTCCCTTTACCTCCAGCCCTCTCCTTGGATTTCTGTTCCATCTTACCCCTAGCCTACCAGTAACTTCAACAATATGTTCCTCAGACTAAACTCAGTTCATTCTCCTCAATCCCCACTCATGCTCCTCCCCACTGGTGCCCTCCTTTGTATCATCCAGTCAAGGCTGCCCCCTGGGTGTGGCTGCACCCTCCAGTTCCCTTCCATCCTGGCTTCTGCTGCCTTAGCTGACTTTCACAACAGCCTCCCGATAGGGACCCTGCTCATCTCCTTACCCTTCACTCTAATTCAGGGTCTTCCCTGTTAATGGATCATCTTCCTGATGCACAGATGTGGCTGTGCTGCTCTTTTTCTCAAGAGCTTTCTGCTCATGTAGCCCATGAGGAGCACTGGCTTGCACATTACTCCACTATTCTCTGGAAGAAATAAATTGTTCTCTCTTTGCTATGACCCATGCACTCCAGTCATAGGACTATGCCCTGCTTCTGCCTTTGACATGCTGGTCCTGTGTGCATCCGTGCCTTCTCTCCTAAATTCAGTCTGGGGAACCCCATTCAAGCAGGCTCACCTGTCGTACCCAGTGACAAGGTCTCCTGAAACTGCAACCTTCTGCCAGGGCTCTCAGGCTTGGAGCTGTGCACACCTCTATTACAACACTTGTGAAATCATTTTGACAGCAATTTATAGGACAGTCTTTCCCTAGTGAGGTAGGGGTCTTACTCGGACACCTGAAATAAACTAGAGTCTCAATAAATGTCTGTGGTTTAAATGTACTCCAATGTCTAAACAACTTTCTTTAAAATGCCTTGCACATAAACTATTGCTATCTTAAGTGCCACCTATGGTCCTAGTTTCCTTCAGCCTAGCATTCCCATGGTGCCCCTGTACCCCATTATCAAGTATGACTGACATGTGAAGGAAGATAAGGAAAAAACACGGTTTGATTTTTATTTCTTTTGGGGCTTGGGGCCTCCTTTCAGTCACCATAAACAATTCAGTAGTATTATTTTCTAGCTGTACTTTTGCCTTTGTAAATAATCACAACCCACAATTTCAGGAATGCTACATTAATATTCCATAAAAGACAACAGATATACTGAACTCCCCCTGGTGAAAATGATGCTATCACTCAAGCTACAAGCACAAAGCAGACATGCAAGGTCCGCTGGAGAGAGAATTAATGGGGGTCCTGGGCAGGGGGTAGGGAGGGGCTGGGCCTCCCCAGGCTGCAGAAGAAGCAAAGTCTTAGGGACAGCCAGAGAGGGGAGGTGCCCTCATGAAGAGCCATCTTCCTTTTCAAACAGGTGGCAGCCTTGTGGTCCAGCTAATCCTGCTAATTACAGAGGACATGGCTAGGGGCCAAACAGAGGGGCCCACTCTTAGCTCTTCACATGGGAGGGCCAACAAGGCAGACAGGACCCCTGCCAAACAGGTGGTGGTTCCTGGCCGGATTTCCAAGCCAGCAGGGAATGAGGGTCCTCCAAAAAAAGAGACTATCTCAGAAGCTTGGGCATAGAGACTGGGCCAACTCTACCAAGCCTGAAGAAGGTGGTGCCTGGGGGGGCTTGTTATACCCAGGGATCTCCCAGGATGCCATGGACACGAAATGCACAGTAGCAGCAAAGTGCATTCTCAGCTCACTGGCAACGGGACAGAACCTGCCTAGGAGCTGCCTGGCTGGATCAGTCCTTGGCAAACTATAGGTCACTCGGCAATTTTGGTCTGCCACCTATTTTTCTAAACAAAGTTTTACTACAATACAAAGCAGCCCTGTTCATTCATTTCTGTATTGTCTGTACCTGTTTTATGTCTACCAAAGAAGAGCTGAGCAATTTCAACAGAGATTATATGATAGGAAAACATGTATGACCTGCCTTTTACAGAAAACATGGGACAAATCTAGTAATTACCAGCCTGTATCTCAGACCAATTGCAGTAGGAAGAGAGAACAGTGTAGGACTTGGGCAGGAGCACCATACAGAGCCACCCAGCAAATTTCTCTGTGGTGTGAAGATTGTAAACCAGTGCTCCAGCCCAGCGCAACACCCAGAAGTGGCTGAACACGTCCCAGAGAAAGTTTCCATCTTAGCTCATCACGGCATAGCCAGTTCAGAGTATGAGCTTTGGAGAAAGATGGGCCTAACCACGCCCTCCCTCTGTGGTAACTCTTACAATCCCTTTCTCTTTTCAATGGTGAAGTCTGGGCTGGGAAGTGACTTTTCCCCAGGGACACAAGTTACGGCCCATATTCTGATGAGGTGTTGAGTTTCTATATATATGGAAGATCATGCTGCCAATCTGGGCGAACAAGTCCGTGGCCCAGAAGACCCCAAAAGGCACATGGCTAAGCCCTGTTCACACTTGCCAGGCTCCTGGGCTTGGGCCCTGGCTCACATTCAGGATCACAACTGTCTACCTCCTTGCTCTGGTAACTCTGGTCCAATCCTTGTCATAGGCCTTAATATCAAACTCCTACTCCTGTGTTTGGATCACACATTGGAGCTGTGTCACATCTGGGGGGACCTGCCTGCGGCACCTGTTTCTTGCTCCTCTTTCCCTGTCTGAATTTGATATTCATTTGCCCAATTCATACCCAGGTAACCCATGCTCAGCGTGGGGGCTGGTCTGCTACCCTCAGAAGTCGTGTCTCTTGGGCAGACAATCCTAGACATGCTCCCAGACATAAGCAACCCCATCATTAATTAATAAGTGATAAATGTGCTGCAAAATCCCCAGGGCTGCTTGCTCAGCTAATACTCTGTATCAGGCAAAGGAGGTGGCCCTGCATTTCACAACCACAGGCTTAAGTTTTACTCAGTTAATAACCCTGCCTATTGGTGTAAAGATAGGTGGACCCTAAAATGCACGAGGAGGGTTCTTATGAATGAGTTCTAGTGAAATTTGTGACCCACAAATCAGAAATGCTACCCCAAGTCCTTCATTTGTTCAGCAGGAGGACAGCTCTGCTTGCCTTCGGCCAACCCATCTTCACACTGGTTTAAGGTTGCTCTAGAAGGACCAAGCAGGGCAGCAGGATCAATTCCACCCTGCACTTAGACACTGCACTTGCAAGGAAGTGAGGCCTGGTATCTTACCTGCCCTGTCTTTAAAAAGAGCATTAGGCGGGGGCCGGCGAGATGGTTCAGTGGTCTAAAGCGCCTGCTTAAGAGGGCTCAGGCAACTGCGGGGACTGCAGTTCAATCCCCGGTACCACATGCTGCGCCAGCGCCACCACCAGGGCAGGCTGAGCCAGCCACAAAATGAATAAATAAAAAGAAACAAACAAACACAACAAGCAAACAAAAAAATAAATAAATAAAATTTAAAAA
>PVKN010014056.1:0-19474 GCA_004027915.1 Capromys pilorides | reverse complement strand
TCCTCCCTGGAGCATGATCTGGGCCTGCCTAGGATATGATTGGCTCCTCCCTAGAGCGGGATCAAGGGCCCATCCTGGGGTATGATTGGTTCTACCCTAGGGCACAATGGGCCCACGTCAGAGTGACTGAGCACAAAGAGACTTTTTAAAGAGCTGTTACTCTCTGCTCCGGTGAGTTGGTTGAGTTGGTTGTTCTGCCGCCATGAACTGGATGCCCTCTGCCCTGTTCCACTCAGCCTTGGGCCAACCGAGTATGAACTGAAACCTCCGGCAACTGTGAGCTAAATAAACCTTTCTTTCCTTCATTTTGAGTGTCGGGTATTTGTCCCAGCAACGAATAAAAGTAACTAAGACATGTACCCATGTTTACAGCAGCGCCATCTGTCATAGCTAAATCTTAGAAACAATCCAAATGCCCATGACCTGAGAAGTGGATTAAAAAAAGAGGTATTTTTATGCATCGGAGTATTACTCAGCTATAAAAAAAGATAAGCTTCAGGCTTTTATAGGTAAATGGATGCAACTAGAAACTATACTTATTAGTGAAATAAATCAGACTCATACGTGTAAACATCATATTATTTCTCTAGTGTAAGAAACTGAAAGAATAAATAAAATCTGAAAAATACAATAGATATTGTGAAAGTGAAAGAAATTGCTCAAAGAAAACAACAACTGGGGGCTGGGTATGGTGGTGCACGCCTATAATCTCAGCACTTAGGAGGCTGAGGCAGGAGGATCAGTGCGAATTGAGACCAGCCTGGGCTACAAAAGTGAGCTCAAAGCCAGCCTGAACTGCATAGCGAGACCCTTTATGTCTCAAAAAGACAAATAAATAAATAAATAAATAAAATAATTGGGATGAAGGAAAGAAGGAAGAGATCAAATAATTGCACTCAATTTTTATTCTTTAATTGAAAGGAAAAGCTAATGCTTAATTTTTTTTACCGTTTGCATGTTTATATTTGGTAATATGCATAACTAGTCTTAAGATTACAATACAACAACCATTGTTAATTTTCTAGCATCTTATTTTGAAATTCTCTACCATTTTTAGTGGTTTTGAAAAACAAATTTACTCTTTAAAATAAAAAAATAATTTTGTGCATGAAACTAACCATACACAGAAGCAAATTCCTCAGCCAAAATCATTAGATTTATGAATGCAAGCGTCATCAATACAAACTATCTGGCTCACTAAGACAGCAATTGAGAAGCGCCTATAATCCTAGCACTTGGGAGACTGTAAACAAGAGAATCACTATGAGTTCTATCTAGTAGTAAGACCCTGAACACCCTGTACACCCTGTACACCCTTCCCTAAAATTCAGAATCAATAAATCAATCAAACTTGGTATTGCTACATAATTTCCTTCAAGATTTAAAAGGAATGTAATTTTGTCTTGAACACTTACTCCAACAAACCAAAGTAATAAGTATTTGTTTCTGCATAAGGTCCCATACAGTCACTCACCAGGTCTGAGCTGGACAGACCAGCTATGCTCCATGAAATGAGAAACAGTCATTTAGAAGGTGAAACCACAGAGCAGAGGTCAGATTCTTATACATTACATTAGTCAAAAGTTAAACAGTTATTAAAGTGTTTTGTGAACTTTTGAAAAAGCTCAACTATTAACTCTGAGGCTTAACTGAAGCCATGCTTCATGCTAACTCCACTCGACACTGCAGAGCACATGCCAAGGGGAGGTCACAAAAGTGCTGTTGTGCTGGGAAGGCCTGTGAGAATTCTGGGCTGGAAGGGAGAAGTTCTGACCAGGCAGGGTCTGTAGTGAAGACCTCCATGAAGTGGCTTTAAGCATCCTTTCCAGCACACAAGCTGAGGAAGACTGGCAGTGAAGAACAGCAGTCCCAAATAGCTCTCTTAACAATCAACTTCATTTGACTTTGAAGAGGGAAGTTGTCAAATTCTAAAAAATGTAGACATTGTGGTCTGTATCCATCCCTTAACACTTCTAACCAGCTGTCTTGGGAAAGCCATGAAACCAAGTGGGCTGATGAGAAGGGAGGTTGTGCTGGCTGCCTGAGCTTTCTCCTGGCCCATGTCTCTAAGACTCTGGGCCACCCTCCACCAGTGGAAGCTGCTCCCCTGTCAGCAGATGTCCTCCTTTGTCTTATGGCTGAAAACTAAATTTCTACTTAGACTATGTCTTATTTCATTTGAACAAAACCCTTGGTTGGATTGAAAGTACATAGCAGTTGGCTACAATTAAGGATGCTTGCTCCTAACCCATTTCCCTACTGAGAAGGCAACCTAACCTTGACCTTGTCACCTTGATCCTGTACCCTACCCCAGTAGGTATCCAGCAGCCAGAGATTGTACCTTTTGCCTCCACTTGACCTTTTCTTCCCATACCACCTGGAGGGAACTAGTCTGTGCCTTTTAGCGTTACAGCACTGCCAGTAAACTAAAGGAGACAAAGTTACCTCTCCTAACACCATACCTGCTTCTAGTTTCTGAAATCAACCCATGCATCCATCTCTATAAAGTCATAGTGTGTTTTCATAGCTTTTCTGAGGCTTGTCAATGTCACTGGCCTCTAACTTCCCAAATAGCTGGGAAGTAGCCTATAAAGTGAAATATTTCACTATAAAGTGAAATAAGAGCAGGGCAGCCAAGAAGTTCAGCTCTTGGGCTTCTTCATTGAATAAACACCTCACAGCCTCTACTCCCTGGCCCCACTGAACCCAGTGATGCTACCCTGAATAGCACAGAAACACAGCCACAGTGTTGGACAGCAGCATTCAACCCAACTCCACGCCTGACACCACCTTGCCCACCCAGGAGAGGATCACTAGACTTTATGCAACATACAGAGCTTCAGAAATCCCTACTCATCAGCTATAACATACGCATAGGCGGGTATCCCCTCACAAGGTATGTGCTGAGCAGGGCATGGTTACAGTGTCTTCACTGAGCTAACACGAAGAGCAGTTAACGAACCTAGGGGCACAGGCTGATGGTTCATATGGTCCAAGGGCACAATCCAGAGACAGCACACAAGAGGCTGCCACGGGCATAGTAAGACATGGTGCTGCAAGTCAACATTTTTTTAATGACAGCACACATTAAAATAACTAAAAATATGGCACACATAAATCAGTAAGTCCCTAGTGTCATGTACTGCACATTATGATATGTGCTATCCTTTACAGGACTGGCAGCATAGCAGGTTTGTCACCGGTGTCACCATACACTTATAGCAATGTGTTTAGTGATGCTACAATGGCTATGACATCGCCAGAGAACAGGAGTATTTCAGGTCCATTATAAACACTGGTATGCAGCACATAACTGTGAGCCGTATTTCTCTTACACCTCTGCTGCCTTTCCTATCAAATGCAATGCCTGAGAGCATTTGGAGTCTGAAATCCAAGGGGAAAACCACACTTAGCACAACCCTCACAGGCTGATCTCAGTCATCAACCCATCTGCAGTCTATGGCTCTGCTTCCAGAACCTGCTCCTCTTCTACATGCTCAGGATCAGAACTTATTCCTGCTATCCACCCAAAAACCCCTGAAACATAAAAATGCATGCTGGCAGGCCTCAGGGTGATTTCTTACTTCAATTAAAATGCATATGGATTTTATGCCAAAAGGAGAATGTTATAAATTTGAGTTATTAGCTTCCAAGCATCACCCAAATCAATGTAAACTATTTAATGCTCCACTTCATCTGTTTTGTTTAAAACTGATCTTGTGCTTTGAAGTTTTGACTGCTGTGCTCATTACTACTCAGCTACAGAGAACATAAAATCAGAAACTGTTGTTATTTTTGTGAGCTGTAGCAATTATATCTTAAGTGTTCATCTTCACTATGATCATCAGTTATTGAAGGTCTAGTATCTAGACATTTTTTCAAGGTGCTTTCCATATATTGAGCCATTCGGTTAATCAACATGAATTTATTAGGCATCTACTACGTACCATGCATCTAATTATGCATTAGAAAATTTTTTAAAGAAAAAAAAAATGAACAAATCCAAAGTCACAACACCACAAGAATAGCAGGGTGGTAAAATGCTGTGCTGTGGCAAACCAGTTATTAAATATAACCTATTTAGGCAGTGGCAATGTGTCCCATGTTTGGAGGCACTGAATTCTCACAGTATCTTCCCAGCAAACGGTTCTCCAGGCATTCCAAACGGATGTGTGAGCTTTTCAGCACTGCACACTGCCTCTCCCAGAGCATCAACATTTGTATCATTATCTGCATCTTAAATCAACACTGTGGTCTCAATGCCGCACCAGCCCATCTCCACTAGCTCATCCAGACATCAAGTGTACACGTGTGCCTGGACTTCCTCTGCACACTGCACACCCTCAAGAGCATGGAGCACAACAACTTGAACCACAGAGAGCAGCCTGAAGAAACCTATCAGCTAGCTACAAGGAGCAATACAAGACAGTAATAATATAAACCAGAAATGGAGCATGTCCCTGGGTAGCCATGGTCATGAACCAAAGAAGTATCTCACAGTCATTTAACTTTTGACAGGGAAAAAGTCATTCTTTCCCTTGAAAAGACTTAAGGAACTAGGACTCAGGTCATGAGATCATGTAAGGTAAGATAGTGGGACTGAACAGAAGGCTTTGGCTAGTCATTCAGGTACTCCATGTATGAGGAAGCTCACAGGTTAGGCTGAATGACCGCCAAAGTTGTAACTAGAGAGAATGTAAGGTAAGCCAACCTGCAGCTGCCCTAAGTGCCAACTGATAAGAGATGGCAGGGCATCCTGGGGCATAAAGACACCAGTGTAAGAGGAGAAGTAGAAAATCTCATTTAAAAGTACCCGTTTTGGAGACTACTACCCACGACAGAAGCAGTTCTGCCAGCCTCCTGGGACAGGGTTAGATGCTAGAGGGCCCCTAGAGTCAAACCTGAAGGTCATAAACAGTCTTCTAAAGATGACCAGTCCTATTTACCACAGCAATCTGCTTCTGCATGGAGGGTGTGTCAGCTCAAAGCTGGAGCTGCATTAGTCAGAACAGCAAGGAAAGGCCCAGCGCAGTCCGTGATGTTCTCTCCCATGACCCTTCTCCCACACAGCCACCCTAATCAGCAGGCAGAGACGCACAGTGCACTGAGGAGCAGGCGGTTCTTAGTTTACCTGGAACACCCAAATTTTTGGCCAGGCCTATAAATAATATTTATCTGTTCCACTTTCTACTGCTCATGAAATATTTTTATATATGGTATGTTTACTTGATTTTCCCACTTCTGGCACCACGAAGTAAGCACCAGAACTCTCACTCACATATTAAGGTTCTGAAGGTCAGGGTGGGTAGGTTAGCTTTACAAAATTATAAACCTAGCAAGTTTGTAAGATGGATTTTGAGGCAGAACAGCTGTGCTGGCTCACCTAATCTATCATTCCTCCAACATAATGTTGGCAAAATCAGCATATAAAATCCTTGACAGCTGACACCATTCAAAGAAGTCTTAGGCAGTCTCTCTCTCTCTCTCTCTCAATTTTTCCAGTAGTACAATAACAACAACAATAATAATGTATTCTACTCTTTAAACTGTTCTCCCTCCTCTAACTATGGGCTTTATCTGAGTTCATATCTTAGATAAGTAGCTATTACTAATTAGATGATTGCCAAAGATATATAGGTAAAGCCTTGCATCTTAGATGCTGGTCTGCTGGTAACTCACTGCTTAGAAACATCCATCCCACTGCTTTAAAACAATCCTACGTTTGTGCTAAAGCCCTGTCCATTTCCATCCTCAGTCACGTAACTCCTGCCCTCACCCCCAGTTTCACAGTGACACACATCACCACACAAGCAGCATCTTTCCTACGTCTGTCAAGATTTGTTTTGCACAAGTGGCTATATCCAAGGCAGACATACAAGCCACGTGACTTCAAAAACCTTCAGACAAAGTCAAGCATTTGTCCCTTCTTTGACAAAAACAATTTTAGCTATCCAAGATAGGTAGGTATGCTTATTTATTTATTTATTTTTATGGCTGGCTCAGACTGCCCTGGGGGCAGGGCTGGCGCAGCATGTGGTGCCAGGGATTGAACCTTGGTCCCTGCAGCTGCCTAGGCTTTCCTAAGGAGGCGCTTTAGACTACTGAGCCATCCTGCCAGCCTAGGTATGTATATTTAATCTTTTCTAAATCCCCAACTCCTAGTTTGTCAGAGCACTGTTTTGAAATTCCTGGGTCACATAACAGATTTAATGACCACTTCAGCAATTAGTCTTTCACAGTGGGGAAAAAGTTATATACAAAAATGAGGGCAGAGCTACAATTAAAGTGACAAACACTAGTGACAAATAAGCAGGCCACCGCCTTTGTCACTGAGCTCACAAAATGAGGATTCTGGACTTCCCTCATCAGTCATAGGAAGCGTCATTTTTTCATTGCTCTCTCTCTTTTTTTGTCTTTTTGAGACAGGGTCTTGCTATGCAGTTCAAGCTGGCCTTGAGCTCACTTTTGTAGCCCAGGCTGGTCTCAATCTCACAACAATCCTCCTGCCTCAGCCTCCCAAGTGCTGGGATTACAGGCGTGAGCCACCACACCCGGCTTCATTTCTCTTAACACAATTGTACCAAGACATCTTAATAAAGATAAGGTTAATATATTCAATCCATAAAACAACAGTTGCATCTTAACTTTAATAATCTCTCCTTAATAGCAGAATTAATATAATCAGGGCATTCTACACAAATGTAATTGAAATATATTTTTTCACTTTTAAACTTTCTAATCCCAAAGGAAAACTCCATATACCACTTGGCTTGCTGAAAACCACAGAAATAAAGTGATTTGATTCCAGTTAAACAAAGTGTTTGAAACTCGTGCATTTATACCTTCATCTTAAACATACCCATGAAACGTGATTTTTTTCCAGAGCTTTCCTTCTTCTTTATTAATTCTTAGCACAGGCTATCAGTGTTTTGGATCAACACTAAATATACAGATGTAATCTATATCAGTACCTTTTTAAAAAATTGTTTGCATTCTTTTATTATCATTTGAACCTTTACCCTTTCAGTTAAAGCAGCTTTCATAATTTCACTAGGTAATTCTATAGTGTGTTTTTAAATTTCCTTTTTGTGAAGAAAAAGAAAGCTTCCTGGCAAGTGCAAGGTCGTGAGTTCAAACCCCAGTCCCGCAAAAAAAAAAAAAAAAGCTTTACAAGGGGACATCAGATGTGCATGGAAAAATATCAATTTCAATACACATACTGTAAACACGTATGTACTTATTTTGTTTAAAGATTATTTTGCCTGCTTTACTCACAATGCATATATACCACAAAATCCATCAACTGCATTTTTAATTTAGGTACTAAAACTGGTTTGTTTGTTTTTTTCCTAGCGTAAAGCAAAGCTCAGTACACTGGAAAACTCAAAGGGAACAGCCAACAGTCCATAGACGATTCCAAAGAAATTTGTTAACCTAAAAAGTGGGACATTTTATCCACATAGCCATACTAAATTCTCATTGATTTGTTAAAGATTTAACATCTTACAGCAAATGAAACCAAAACAATCACCAACACCAACCTTCCTAGCCAGGAAGCTTCAAAATCCAAGCCCAACATCTGTATGTCAAGCTTTACTCTACCATCTACCAGAAGTATACAACACTGAAAATTCATAAAGGAGAGCACTAAAATGATTAAAGGCTATTAATTCGTACTCGAACTCAAGAGCCAACTGCAGCTGCAATCAGAATCTTGGTATTGGCTTCATTGTCTCCGAAGGGCAAAGGCTGAAAGAGTTCGTGCACACAATTCATCGGTCCTTGTCCGGGGGATCTGACCGCTATGCTGTGCACCACAATCAACAGAGCAGCTGCTCTCCCCACCTCCTGGACTAGGCGATTTCTTTCTGGTCCCCGGCCTTCCCCGGGTTAGCAACTCCTTTCTCTACGATCTGCCCATCTCTTGGAAGGGTGAGGGAGACACCTCCTGATGTAAACTCCATCTGTGTACCGCCCCAGGCCCCAGCATCATGCATTTCCACAGTCCAGCAGCACGCGCCCCAGCACCCCGTACCTGCCCAGTTCCTCGCCGGTGTCGTAGTAATCGTCCACGTTTTCCTGCCTGAACACCGTCATGATAGACCGTCGTCCCTCACCGACGCCCAACGCGGTTCAGCTCCGCTTCCCGAACCATCACCACCGCTCCTGGCCTCGGGATGCCCCTCATGAATCAACCTTCAGTCCTTTAAAAAAAAAAAAGGCCACAACAATAAAATGACAACCCCGAGGGCAGGGCACCCCGTAGGTTCGGCTCCGCGCGCCCGCGCGCCCTCCCGCGGGGTGCACAGGCTCACCCTTTGTTACACCGGACCAGGCAGCCCAGCTCCGCGTTCGCCGCCGCGGTCCGGCCCGGGAGCCGAGGCTTTCCCCGGTCAGCGCCGGCTCCGGAAGTGGCTGGCCTCTCCGCCTCCTCGCTCCGCACACACGCCCACCCGGGCCACCTCCGGCTCGGCGGAAGAGCGCGGCCCTGGCGGGAGCGCCCGCCCTCCAGGCCCGCCGCGCCAAGGCGCCTTCCCCGAGCCCCGCGTCCCCCAGCGGGCCGGCGAGGCCGGGAGCGGCTGCACGCCCGGGCTCCCGCGCGCGACACAATGCCCGACGCGACCCTGCTCCGAGACCCTCCCCCGGCCCCGCGCCCCGCCGGGCCTGCCAGGCGCGGAGGGCGGCCACTCACCGATGCCCGAGGGTCCCAGACAGCGCGGCCGGCGCCGAGATTCGGCTCGCCAGGCCCGTGGGCGGCGGGGCGCAAACCGGGCCGCGAGGGTCCCCGCGCCGCCCCGCCCGGTCCCCAGCTCCGCCGGCCGCAGCCCCGGCGCTCGCGGCCTCCCCGGCTGGCCGTCAGTGGGGACCCGGGGGCGCTGGCGGCGCAGGCCACGCTCCGGCGCCCCGCGGCTCCGCGCACGCCCGCGCCCACCTGCGCACTCCGCGCCCTCGCCCTCGCCCGCGGGGAGGCGCTCGCCGGGGCCCGCGCCCCGCCTCCCCACCTGTGCGGCCGGGCCGCCCCCTCCCAGCTACCTCGGGAAGCGCGGTCCGGAGCGCCGCAGATGTTCCGCGTACGTGCCAGAAACGGCACTGGGCGCAGGCAGTCGCGCAAATAAAAATCGGTTTTTAAAATCTCTGCTCCAGTGAAACGGACATTCTGATGGAAAGGCTAGCTAATAAATAGCAAATAAATGAGGCCTTTCTAGAAGAGACCTGTTCCACGTTGACGACAAAACAGGTGAATGGCACAGGGAATGGAAGGCAGGGACTTGCCTTCAGCGGCAGCAGCTGCTCCCTAAGACAGGTGCGCCCCAGCGGAGAGCTGAAGGGAGGAAGACAGGCAACCCCAGAAGAAGGGGTTGGGACGCCAGGCGCCTGATGGCCACCGAAACGGGAGCTTATCTGTGCTGTCCAGTGTGCCTCCGGCCACAGAGGCGCTCTCCACCGCGTGGCCAGTCTCAAGTGAGGTGCACTGAGGGGTAAAGCGCAGGTCAGATCCTAAGACCTAATACAAAAATAAGAATAAAAATAGCTCATATGTTTTCATATTAGTTCTATGTTCAGATGACAGTACTTGGATATATTGGGTTAAATAAAATACGTTTCATAATGAATTAATTGTGCATATTTCGTTTACTTTTTGAAATTCAGAAATGCAATCATCTCTTTGAAAAGCCAGAAAAAGAAATAGCAATACGAAGTTCCATTTTTCATAATAGTAAGTAAAACTATCAGCCACGAAAAGTAAATACAATTCAGCTACTAAAAACAATAATACCTATGTAGTTCATCTCACTTCTGGGGACTATGCTGGCTTAGTGAAGGCCTCCATATATTTCTTTTTAATTCTTACCCCATGATCTCATCAGAGTTTGGGGTGGGGAACCCCAGGTAGAGAAGGGCTCTGACAGAGAAATCCAGACTTGGGTGTAGTGGCACAGGCCTGTAAACCTAGCACTAAGGAGACTAAAGCAAGAGGATTACCAAGAGTTCAAGCCCAGCCTGGGTTACATAGTGTTTTTTAAAGGGGATAAATCAAACTCTCTTTGGATTAACAGAAATTGTTGAAAAAAAGAATGTTCCTTGGGCATTATGTCAGATCTTAGTCTCAGGGAAAATTTCACTTGTGACTCACCAATAAAGCATGTAGCCATGATAGAAATCAAGGAAGGCGCTGATTTGAAAGGTGATATTAACATAAGGGGTAGGTATGAGAATTAAATTAATAGAAAAGGATTTTGAAAGCTGAGAAATACACTCAAAAATAACCAAAAGAAAAGTGATTCATCAGGGGAAAATGCAAATGAAAACATCTGTTGAGGGAAAAATAAAAAAACAGATATTTAGAAGAAACTTGGAAAGTGCTGGTGTACCACTGCTTTCCTGCAAAATAAATATATTTTCCAAGGTAATTAAAAAGATTATAAGATTGAGGAGAAGTATGGTTTACCTACCCTATTCTCCAATGCTGATCACAGGAAATTTTATGCAGTAGAAAAAAAAAAAAAAAAAAAAAACAGTGTTGGATTTTGAGTACCAAAACTGGATCTAATACTGACAGCTGAATGACCTCGATGAATTATTCATTCCTGAGCTCCACATCTGTACTAATTTAGGTAAGCATTTCAGAAAGACAAAATGTCTTTCTCTTGCTTTCTTCTTGTGAGGTTGCCTCAGCTCCCTTCCAACAAATGTCACAGCTTCATATCAGCTAGGTCCCTACAGCTAGGTCCTTGTGTCTGGGTCTCTCTCTCTCTCTCTCTCTTTCTATCTGTGTCTCTCTGTGTGACTCTGTCCCTCCCTTCCTCTCCTCCCTCTTTCCCTCCCTCCTCACCCTCCCCTTTCTAAACCAGGGGTCAATGCTGATTCCACTGTCACCAACCTGGTTCTTGCCCATCCACCTCTTCAGCCTCCTCTTCAGCCATCTTAATCATCAGATCATGTCACCTTGTTCCTCTGGATCCCTGACAAGAAAGGCATTTAATTCAGATAAGGCCCAGGGATGGGGCAGAGAGATCATGGTGAGACTAGCATCTCAGGGAGATTTCTCGGTGGAGCTGCATTTGGTGGAACACTCAAAAGAAGGTTAAAAGCAAGAAATTAAAACAGTGGATGATGGTTTGGTGGCTAGGGAGGCAGTAGAGAACAAGAAAGGAAGATATGTAGAAAGGAAAATACCAAGGGTATAATCTAAAATATTGAAAATATGGCAGCTGATTCCAGGGTCTGAAAGTAATCAGAGTCTGGCAGTGAGATGAATATGAGGTAAGCAAGAAGGGCAAGAGATCTTCTCTATTAGACCCCAAATTGAGAGAAGAATAGGGAAGCAAATGCAGGCAGAGTGTGAAGGTCTTGTTTCTTGTGTTCAGCATTTGGGTCTTCACTTTGAGAAGTCTTTGACATCCAGGATGAATTAGGGCCAATTTAGTAAATCCTTGCAAAGCAATGGGTAGACACCAACAATGAGAAGTTGTAAGAAGGTATAAATCACAGGACATGGCACTGGGACTTTCCTCTGTGGCACCAGGGAAAAATGACAAAGTCAGGGTGACTCAAAGTTTTCATTAAGTGAAGCGGGTGACATTGTGGTCATGTAGCCTGGAGTGCAGCTGAACGGATATCTCAGGGAGAGAGGACTGAGGTGCCTACAGGACGTCTAGATGACATCCAGGTGGAGACGTGCCTGTGGGACAGGACCATTGAGCCTAATATTATGCCTGGGGAGCTGTAGGCGTGGAAGATGATGAAGTCACCTCAGGCCAGTGGGCGTGAATGGAAAGAAAAGAGCTCTTGGGAGAACAACAGCACAACAGCCCAAGCAAGTATAGAGGGACAAGAACGCCCATAAATCTGATGAACACTTCTGCGGGTTCTGTTTATCTGTTTCTTGACCCTAGAGTTGGTAAGGTCACGATGGGCCTCATCAATAAGTGGTAAATTGAAACTTTATGAACATCAAGTGTCTTACAGTCCTCTTTGATAGAGTACATAAATATTGCCTGTCTGCTTGACCTGATAGGTTACTAACTTTGTATCTATGCTTGACACATCTTGGAGGTTTCATCTACCCCATTTCTTTTCTGGCTTTCTGTAGCAGAATTGAATATTCACAAACAAAATGGCCAAGTACGCATTAGACACCTCCTGTTGAGCTGTGTGCTGTTAATAACACCTCTTAGATTGTTTCTCTCTGGTCTTCCCTCCCTTTTTCAGGGGATATTTTTATAAGGAAAGGCCTTCACATTATCTGCCTCACCATCTGAACTGGCAGTATGTGAACCCAGGTACCAATGTAGCAGAATCCCTCTTAACCAGTAGACTTCAGTTTCTGTCCATTGCCCAGGTAACAGTTCCTGTTACTTCCATTTCTTAGAATGACCAGTCACTCTGATACACAGCTACGCACTGTGATGCATATTGTAAGAACCAATTCTCAAATGATAAGTCATTCTGTCTCTGTACTTCTTGCTTGCTTATCTCTTATAAGCTCTAGACCACCAAGAGATCAGGGTTGATATTTTGAGAATGATCCTGATCAATGCCCATCAGAGTAAATAAATTTGCCACTAAGTTCTGGGTGTAGTTTTGTTGTTTCTGTTTGCTGTAGCGTCTGGTGTGTTGGCTGGAAAGACTGAGCATGCCAATGCCTTTTGTCACTGGTCATGGTCCTCATGAATGTAGCAGGGAGCTTGCTAGGTTCCAGTGGGAAGGCACTGGAACTCAAGATTTCTCAAGTACCCTGAGAGATCTGGAGGGTTCCTGACGTCATGCTCAAGCAGCTCACAACAGATTCAAAAGGGAGGAGAGCACAGTCTCCTGTTTGCCTGCCTGCCAGAACCCCGGGGCACCCCAGTCAGTCTATAAGTCCTGCTCAGCTTGAGCAGAAGGAAAGGCTAATCAACTCTTGATAGTCAGGGAAAGAGAAAGGGTTTGGAATGTTTTAACCTCTGAATGCTCGATGAATGTATAAGTGAGTGGAAAGGACAGTGTAAGCCACAGGCTGCTCCCTTTGTGTGCCAGCACTGGGAAGCTCTGATCACAGGTGGCTGATTGGATCCTCGCTTGCGGATGCATGGCAAGTAACATGTGGATGGCATAACGGCAGCCTCACACCCTTTTTAGCTAAGTTGTGACTAAGTCTCTGTGAAGGCCATGACCAAACAAGCTTCTGAATGGTCTCTCTCTGTGTGGCACCCACCCTTCACCCGTTGTACCTTCATTCAAGGGTGCACAACACACATAGAAAGTCGGAAATGGGAATCAGTCAAAACCCATGGTCTTTGACTGCAAGCTTAAGAATTTAAAAAAATGGGTTTTCTGGTGATTAAAATCAAACTGTTTGGGGTTGTGGAGATAGCTCAAAGGTTTAAGTGGCTGTGTAGGCAAGCACAAGGACCTGGGTTCAATCCCTGGTACTGAATGCTGTGCCAGTCTGGTGCCAAGCCAGCCACCAAAACTGGATGTGGTGGTGCATGTCTGCAATCCCAGCACTGGGGAGGCTGAAATAGGAGGATCAGTATAAGTTTGAGCTATATGATGAGACCTGTAACAAATATATATTTTAAAAAAATTAAACTTGCTCTCTGACCTTGAATAAGACCTGAGAATTCTGCCATGGCAGATGCCACTCTAGCTCCCATTGGGCCAATAGATTTCCAGACCAAATAAATAAACAAACAAATAAATAAATAAATAAATAAATAAATAAATAAATAATAGTAGCCCAGTCAAGCATGACAAAAAGCCTACAATGTGTCAAAGGTCGTGTTGTTACCCAGAAGCCTGATAAAGCCCTTCAGACTTTTGTGAGAAGCTCTGTAAAGCTTTCAGGGTCTGTACTGACCCTAAAGCCCCTAAAAAGTACACAAATGATAAAATGCAGCCTTTGTTGCACAAAAAGCACCTGATATCTGCAAGAAAATCCAGTCTGATAGATGATTTTACCCTCTGACCAGATACCTATATGTGAGTTATAAGTACTACAGACACTAAAAATAAATGTCCCTTCATATTAAAAGATAAGGACTCCCAAAAGATTCCACCTGGATCAGATGATAGCTTTTTCATTAGTCTGATGGGTGCAGACTAGGCCAGACCAGCCTCCCTTCTTCATCTGGGCCTATGACTTTCCTGATAAACAATGGAGCAGAATTGTATTTATTCCAAAGCCCTTTCTGTCAGAAGAAGATTAACACCACAGAGGCAGTCTTGGTTACCATCTTGCTTCTCTTTATTTCTGTCAGGCACGAACTTGTAGCCTGGGAGGAAATCTCACCAAACATGAGTGCCTACATGTCATAATGCCCCAAGCCACTTCTGGAAAGAGACCGCCTCTTCAAGTCAAAGGCACTGAGCCCGTCAGCCTCCCTCTTGTTGAATCCTACATTAGCCTGAGATCCATCTCAGAGGGATGAGCTGAAGACTCACCTACAGGCCTGGCCATCACCTGTGCTCCTATATCATGTATCATGGGAAGCACACACAGGCATCCAGCCACACATCAGCCACCTAAAGCAGTTTGGAATCCTGACGGACTGTCAGCCACCTCGGAACTCTCTTCTCCTCCTGGTGAAAATGCTCAATGGTGATTACCCACCAGTTCAAGATCGCCATGCCATCTGCAATGCAGCTATCACCTTGTACTCTGTGGTTCTCAACCTATCCACCCTCTTGAAATGCTAAGATCCTGAGACAGGATGAAAAGAGCCAGTTCACTTGGACTCAGTTGCCACAGAGATTTAGAACTCTCCCACTGTCTTGGGGAAGACATCAACAACAGATTTGACAAAGCCACCAGCACTTTCTCTCTGAGATAGCCCATTTTTCCATCCCTTCCAGCTCCAACATGATTCTCTGTGGAAAAGCTGAGGCATCAGAACTGCCAAATGTTTATATACTGTCAAACTGCTAAACTACTTGGAAGGGGCTTGGGAGATAGCCCAGTGGTCTAAGCACCTGCCTGGCAAGTACAAGGTCCCGAGTTTGACATTGGTACTACATGCTATGCTAGCTCCAAAACTGAGTGTGGTGGTGCACACATGTAATCCCAGTGCTGGGAGGCTGAGACAGGAAGATCAGTACAAGTCTGAGCTGCATAGTGAGACCCTGTATCAATAAAAACAAGTGAACAAACAATCTGCCTGTAAAGAAACTCAGTGGAGAATATCAGTTTCTGATCTCTGAGTTCTAATGCTTCTGCGATTGCCCTCTGCTCTGCAGTCACTCACAACCTGTTGGACTACCTGCCTGGACCTAAAGAATGCCATCTTCTGTTTTCAATTGGCACCTCTCAACCAGTGCCTCTTGGCCTTTATATGAAAGCAGCCCAGTTCTGAACTAAAAGGTAAACTGACCTGTATTCAACTTCTCAGAGATGCATACACTTGTTTGTCCTCTTTGCAGAAACCCTCACAGCTGATCTCACTAATTTCCCAGCACCAAATATCACTGCAGGTCTGATTAATGACACCCCAGCTGCCTGCTGGAAAGACAAAAGCTCTGCTGCAACATCTGGCTGAAAGTGGCTACAAGCTATCTTGGGGAAAGCACAAATCCATAAACAAAAAATAAGAGGCCCTCTCTACAGCCTCAACCTTGGGAATCCCAGATGTGGCTGAAATTCAACTTGTTTGTTGATAAATGATGACATGTGGCTTCAAAGACGCTTACTCAGACTGTCAGTCCCTGGGCGTGTCCCATGGCCTACCTGAATAAACACTTTGGATCCAGCCTCTGAGGGATGAACCCCTTTGCCTCTGCACTCTAACAGCGACTATACTTCTGATCAAGAAAACCGACAAGCTCACCCTAGGCTGAGACCTAGCTGTTCAAGTGTCACATGTTGTACTGGACCTATTCTTATGCAAAAATCCTCAGTGACTCTTGTGACAATAAACCATTCAATCCTGCCGTGTACCTGCCCACCAAGCTGGACCCACCACACTATGACTGCCTAGTGCTATCTGATGAACTGTTCTCAGGCTGATTAGACATGAAAATGAACTCCTTGATAGATGCTGAGTATACCCTATTTATAGATGGAAGTAGCTCTGTTAGGAATGGGGTCCTACAGGCAAGATATGCTATGTCACCTTGAACAAAGTTATTTTGACCACAGCTGTCCCACAGTGATGGTCTACACAACAAGCTGAACTATAGGCAGAGTCAGACCTGGCTCCACTGTTTGTGCTGGCACCCATACCCCTGCAGGCAGCTCAGGCTGCAGTGTCTATGTCACTGGCCCTGACCTCCAACTGACATAAAGGTAAACTTCACTAAAGTAAAGCCTTATAAGGCCTAACAGTTATCTGTTGGTGCTTATATGCACCCACTCAGGCTGATCTGAGGCATTCTCTATGTGAGCTGAGAGGGCAACAAAAGTTTGTAGGGTCCTGCTATGAAAAATCATGCCTAAACAGGGCCTACCCTTGACCTCTAGCAATGATAATGGACCTGCATTTGTAGCAGAGGCAACTAAATAGGCCACAAAGCTCTAAAAATGTTGAGAAAATAAAACATATCCCTACAGAAAACAACTTGTAACTAGCTCCATAAAAGTTTAACTAAAACACCAGTTATACCTATAGATACCACTGCACACTACCTCAACAACTCTTAGAGTTTCAGAAATCCAGCCTTAGATTCACTATGCCAGAGATAAAAAGAGTACACCCAGATGATCTCTGGGAGAATTTCCCTGGATTAGGCAGATCCTCTGAACTTGTTCTGAAGAGATGATGCATTTAAAGCCCTGCTCTGGTCAGTCCAGATGCTCACAGGATTGTTCATACCTGAATGCATTATTCCCCTTTATTTCTGTGCCTTTTCTAGGTGCTTTCCCTAATCCTTGCTTTCATTTCAGCTTCTGTATGTATTTGTCTGCTCCCTGCTTTCTTGATAGCTATGGTTTTTGCCTTAACTCAGTGAACAGTTACCTCCAAGAGGATAGAGAACCAATAAGGCCCTTCACCTTATTCTACAATCAATCAAGACTTGACTGGGTCCAAGGCACATTGGACATGCTTCAGGGCCAAACTGACTCCCTTACCAGAGTAGTGTTAAGACATGTCTCCTCCAGATTAAAAAACAAAAAAAAAACAAAAAAAAAACTTAGGGAGAGACTTTACCATAAAGGAAAACTTCCAATCTTGTCTAGGACCCATTGTAGGTCCACTGACAACCTTACTGTATGCTTCTAGTTGGGCCTTGTCTCAGAAGGTCCCACGTAATATGCCCAGCAAAGATTTGCCAGAGAAACTGAGAGAGCAGGGAAAAGATAGCAGAAAATGCCCCCTGCAGCCAGTAGACTTTGGTTTATGTTAGTTGCCAGTTAAGAGTTCATGTTACAGTCCGTGTTACTTCTGTTTCTTAGAAATGGTCAGTCACTGTTCTATACAGCTGCTCACTATGATGAATATTGTAGGAACCAATCCCAAATGAATAAGCTGTTCTGCTTCTGTACTTGTTGCTTGCTTATTCATTATAAGCCCTAGATAACTAAGAGATCAAAGCTTCATATTTTGGAAATGATCCTGATCAATATCCGTTCATGTGAACAAATCTGCCTCCAAATCCTGGGTGTCATCTCAGTGTTTCTGTTCGTCATAGTACCATGAAGTCTATGTTTGCTTGTCCTACTCCTTTGCCCTCCCTTTCCCTCTTACTTGGTTTCTTTCTCATTTTCATTCCCTAGCAACTAGACTATTAAACATATTAAATCCTTTATGAAAATAAGCAGGGTGCAAATAAGCACTTTAAAAAATCTCGGACCAGTGCCTGAAAGGCCTGAAGAGATTATGCATCATGTGGGGTGCAGGTTTGGTTTTTGCTCTGATCCTGATTCCTTTTATGCTTGGTCCAATTTCTTTTAAGTTTCTGAAACCACCTGAAGCAAGGGATTGGCAGTGTGTTCCACAACTTGCAAAACTAAACATGTGTAATGTTAATTGGGTCCTTGTTAGTCAAATATATCTGGAACTGCCTCCAGGTACCTCACTCATTTTGTTAGTGCTGTATATAGTTGGCCTTATGTATCTAAGAGTGCTACAACCACCATTTAATCAACTGCGTGACAAAATGTTGAGGGAAAATTGCACCTGTAGTGAATGTGTATGCACTTTTTGTCATTATTCTCTGGACAATGCAGTATACAATTATTTACATAGCATTTATCTTACATGTGTTAGTATAAGTAATCTAGAACTGACTTAAATAGGGGAATATACATAGGTTATATGCCAGTAACTGTATAAAATATATCATTTTATAGAAGGTACTTCTATAAAGTGTCTGAGCTTTGGTATGGGGCGGGGGGTGATGGACTCTGATCCTACAGGACACTGAAGGAGGGCCACACTCATTTAGGCATGCAGATTGCACACTTTCCATAGGGCACACCTGCTCTTGACATTATTTTATTTTATTTTTCTTAAACCTCATTTATTTGTTTGTGTTAGGCCAGCTCAGCCTGCCCTGGGGGTGGGGCTGGCACAGCATGTGGTGCCTGGGATCGAACCGAGGTCCCTGCAGATGCCTAAACTTTCCAATGCAGGCACTTTAAACCGCTGAGCCGTCTCACCAGCCCTGCTCTTGACATTTTAATGCAGTTAGCTACCAGATTCCACATTTTCTTGTGAGAATATTTGGATATGATTGGGAGGGAAAGAATGAAGCATTCAGAAGAATTTCTCTTTTGTCAAAGACCTCTAATGCAAGACTAGAAAAAAGTCATCCAAAAAGAGGTGCCTCACATTATTTATCTGTTAGAAAAGCATGTAGCCAGCATAATTATAGATAAAACCTGAACTTATATTTACACTAATTCAGTGAATGGAGCTATATTTATTTCTTATTGTTGATTCTACCTTTTGCTTCGGCTGGTACTAATGAATTTCTTTAAAAGCACCATACTTAACACCATTGATTTCTATTTATTTTCCTTTCAGGAAAATTAGGGTAAAAATATTTTCAGTTAGTATCAAAATTCACCTGTATTCAGTAGAGAGGTATTAAATATTATAGAAGATGCAATATTGATGAAAGCCTCTGGGTTTCTTGGCATGGCTTTATGGAATAAAAAGCCCATTACTCACACCCGCAAAGTGATTTACAGCCTTACTCATAGAACTTTGGTAGGCTTCATAGAAACAGTGCCTTTAAAAAAGGAGACAGAATTGCCATAAATATTCCCAAAGGTTCTCATTGTTTGAAGTTTTTGAAATAGAGCAATAATAATTTTTGGTCCATTCAATACAGTATTCTCATACTGAGGACTCAATTTACACCTTTAAAATCACATAGATTTAATAAGTCCAAGCATACTTTAAAAAGAAACATGCATATGATCAGTGTAATTTAATTTGTTGCTTAAGAATTCTCTGCCATTTTTCTCTCAATTTTAAGAAATTTTGAGATGAAAATTTGTGAGAAAATATCCCAGAAGAGCACCACTCCTCTACATCTCAGGAATCTAGAA
>PVKN010014055.1:0-19474 GCA_004027915.1 Capromys pilorides | reverse complement strand
CTCGGGTCCCGCATCTAGCAAATATCAGAGACAGGGAATAAGCAGACCCGATCTCATGCCAGACAATCTTTCACTTCTGTGCATATCACCTCTCAGTTCCCTTTCTCATCCTCTCAGCAGCCCAGGTCCTGCAAGGGCAGCCACAGCCTCTCCCATGTGACCATCCCTTGTCAGTGACACTGAGTAAAGAGATGAGTGGCACAGGGGACCCTCCAGTGCCTCCACCCCTGCCCAGGGACATAGATGTACACACTGCCCTGCAGGGCGCCTCTTACCTTAGACCACATGCCCATGCCGAAAGAGCTGCTGTCAGCCATCTGGTATAGATACAGCTCCGTCCTGCAGGCAGAGAAGAGACTGGGGTCAGAGGGGGCTGCCCAGACAGTGCCTGTAGGGTGGGGCTTCCCGTAGCGCAGGACTCCACACAGTGTCAGGCGACCCCAGTGGCTCTTCCAGAACATGACCCACCAGTTCTGTCAGAGGACACCCCAGAAAAGACAGTGGAGTGTCAGATCAGGGCAGTAGGCCTAACTGCAGGTCACTGGCTGGGTGACTATGCACAAGGATCCCACAGGACAGTCAGCATTATGAATGAGGCCTTGCCAGGTGTGACACTATACTGCTGCTCCAGCCCCCACTCAACAGAGCTAGAGATTGAACACTTGGATCTCTACATCCTAACCTTTTTAAAGTTTCTTATTATCATTTTGAAATAGGATCTCCTAAGCCACTAAATTGCTCCAACCTGGGTTCAAATCTGCAGTCATCCCGCTCCAGCCTCCCAGAGTATTGTATTGGGATTGCAGGCTCAATGGTCCAATCTTATCCCCGCCTTACAGATGACAAGAGGAAGGCCCTGGGCCTTAGCTCCTCGCCTGCAGCTGCACAGACAGCAACACAAAGTCAAGAACTTGCCTCTTAGAGCCCGGCCCCTGTGTGGTCCTGTGAACCTGCAGCTGGGTCCCTCACTGGATCTGAAGCAGCAGTGGAGCACAGCAATGCCCTACACACATATAAACACACACACATACACACACATATATGCACACACACGTGTTCCAAAAGCCCTGAAAGCACACTCAGCAGACCAGGCAGTTCTCTCTGAGCATTCTGGGCCCCATCTGTGAAACCATCTCCCCCTTGCCTCACCACACCAACTACACTATCTATAGAGTCTGCACTCACTGGGCCTCATGGCCCCTCTGCTCACTGGAAAATCAATTTGGTCAATAACAGAGAAGTGTCTATGTACTAGGTGCTAACTGGGCAGTGACTGGGAGGCAGAGAGGAGTAAGGGGTCCCTAACTGAGAGCTCTCAGGGTCAACCCAGTGGAGAAGGCACACCTGTCCACCCCAGCATGGCAGGTGCAGGAGCAGAAGCCCAAACCAGGCACAAAAATGGAATACAGGGGAAACCAAAGGATAAGAATCAAGTGATGGGTTCCCAACTCTCCTCAGAGTCACATGCCAACCCATGTTACATCCCAAAGGTAGGCTGTCCATGGTGCCCACTGCCCTGCTGTGGAGAACATTTTGATGTTCAAGGTAAGGAACCAGAACCACAGAGAAAGAAGCAGAGGCCCAGAGAGGCGCCATCGTGGCAAAGCCAGGGTCAAGCATGCAACCCTCTGACTGAAAGCAGTGCTTCCCAAGGTGCACCTGGTTGGGACCAGAGGATGATAGGTTAAAAATCTTCCCAAAATAACCACAAACACACAGAAAGCATGTGACTCTGGGGCGCCTGGCTAGGCCTCACTGCCTCTTCACACTTTGACCCACCACCCCTCTGAGGTAGACAGAATCACACTGGATCTAGAGAAGAGCAGAGGGAGGCCCAGAAAGGTGAGGTCACTAATACAAGGTCACACAGCCAGCAAATAGAGGCGCCAGGATAGAAAGCCACAAGGCCCCAGTGTGTCCTGCCACTGTGCTCTACCACCCAGGCTAAGTGCTTCCTTCTGGGGGTCGCACATCCCTGGAAGATGCTTCCTCAGCCCCTCATCACTGAGTTCTGAAAAGTGGAAGCTGCCATTCTGACCTTCCCTCCTCTCTGCAGGGTACAGCGGTTCCCTCCAGTCCAACCCTGGGCTCAGGACCAAGTGCTGCAAGATGTGGAGCATCAAGGGAATAGAGGGGTGCCCTGTACCTCATCACCCCACATATGAGAAAGGCTGCTTTCTCCTCCCATGGGCCCTTACTAGATTCTGACTGACATACATGATAGAGGAGGAAACTTAGGCCCAGCCAGAGAAAGCCACATGTCCAAGGATCCCTGCAGAGTCAAGAGGGGCAGAGGGAGTAACTTTCCAGACCACCTCTTTCAGGAAGCCCTCAAGGACAAGGCTGCCTGACCACCCTGCTCACTGTTCCTCCAGCTCCTCTTCTGTCTGAGGTGCCCACAAAGTTTAGAAAGTTCTGAAAGACATGAGGCTCTTGCCATAAGGGGCTCTGTACCAATATGTCCACACCCCAGCCTCTGTGGAGTCAGGTCTGTCCCATGTGTAGTCTCCCTTCTACTGTGGAAAACAACGAGACGTAGAATAGACAGTGTGAGACCAAGGTCACCATCCATGAACAGTGTCCACCCTGGGAAGCTGGGATGGAAAGCCACCTCCACCCTCTGGGTTCCCCAGTGTCTCAGCACTGGTGAAAACAAGCAGGTGACATTCTCCCTCTGTCTTCTGCTGTCCTGCCCATCCTAGGACTCACCTGAGATCTGGGTCTAAACCGGCCAGCATCTGGGAGAAGACAGGGAAGGTGCCTTCCCCTTCTGGCTGCTGCGCCACTCTGCTCTTCTCCAGGAGCATGGTCTGCAGAGGGACAACACTGTGAGCGCAGGGCCTCACCTGAGCCCCTCCCAGCCTGCATGCTGAGGACTTGGGTCAGGCCCAGCTTCACTGGCAGCCTTCATATCTGGGTTCATCTGCCCTGTGTGTCACTAATGTACAGATCACCCAGGAAGTCTACCGGTGCCACGGACCCAGCCTAACTTGGGGACCACAGGACAACAGCGATCGGAGGGGGCCTCCCTCCCATGTTTCTCAGAGCCCCCAGAACCTCCACCCCAGCAGTACTTCCCTGCAGGCAGAATGTGAGACCAGCAGAGCAGAGACGCACAGCCCTGGCAAGGTTCCCAAGAGCCAGGCTGTCACCCCAGCTCTGCCCACAAACATCCACCTCCTTCCTAATCTGACTTTCTATTCTAACAGAATGTGTGTGAGGAGGGGAGGGCTGTGGTATATTTGGAGATGGGACAAACAGGCCAAGTATCTGTCACTCGAGGTCACCGCAGAGGGTTGCCCAGTACCTGATTAATTCTAGCTCATGCTTTTAAGACTAGGCTCATGAGTGACTGACTTACGAACATTTCTTCTCCATAAGAGGCTGTGGTACAGACGAGTGGGGCTGACTGTGTGGGGACAGGTTACCATGGAGACCAAGGGAGCAGTGTGTGGAACAGGTGGGTATGTCTAGGGGTGCCATGACCACTTTTGAACACATCTCAGGTTCCAGCTGGAAGCATGGGACCAAGCAGCCCAGGGGACCCATGTGCCCTCACAGAACCCTCACCTGAAGCTGTGCAGCTGTTACTCGGCCAGTGGCGTTGAAATCCAGTGACATCACCATGGCCAGCCGGGTGGCGCTACAGCTGTGGCCTGTGCATGCAGAACCGAAGGCCTGGAGGATGGTGAAGGTGGCCCGGATCTTCTCCACTGAGTGGGGCAGAGTGGGCATCACTCATGGCTCGTACTGGACCACCTTCCCCCACCCCCTGGCCTCAGCCCTGGCCAGGCCAAGCCTGTCCTGTGTCCCACTTGGGATCCCTGCTGTCCTCCAACTCTGCTCTTAACCATACCTACTTTGCTGAGCACCAATTGCTGCTGTCACTCTGAACTGCAAGTCAAGCACAGTGACAGCAAGCCTCAGTCCAGAAGGGGAGCATCACAACCCCGATGAACGGGGCTGTCCTGGGAGCCTGGGAGAGCAAGTGCTAGCACTTCAGCCTAGCTTGCAGGACCCACAGCCTAGCAGCAGGCCAGGAAAGCCCTGCGTTCTCTCCACAAGGATCCCCCGAGTGCCCACTCTGCACAGTACTGGGTGTCTAGATACAACCCATCCGGACTCCCACGTTCAAACACACAACAGAACTACATTTTGGGAACAACTAACTAACCTTCCTGTGCCTCACATGGCCCAGTGGTGACATGGGGACAACAAGAGTATCTCCCTTGCCCGGCTGCCATGGGCAATAAATGATTCAATAATATGAAACTAGGTAGTCTACACACGTGGATCTGAGGTTTATCTATGGTATGAACACCTCATAGTAGGGAAACTATGGGAGGAAAATGTCAACAAAGGCTCCTGAGGGAACAACAATAAAAAAGTGAGAACAGTGGCCCAGAGGTTACACCGGAGAGCCAGACTGCCTAGATGGGAAATCTCAGCTCCAGGGTGGATTTGCTGTGTGCCATTGAGCAGACCAGCTCACCTCTCTGATCTCAGTGCCATCCTCTACAACACTCAAGGAATGATATCTACCTTCCAGGCCCGCCTAAAAGAACAAGTGAATCCATGCCCTTGTGGCAGGGCCTGGCACATACATCTTCTGCAAGTATCCGTTCTGATTGCTATTAATATGGCAATTATTACTACCATGATTAATTGCCCTCTTTCTATGCCCAACTCAAATCTTACTTCCTCGCGAAAGCCCCTGCGCCCCGCTGCGTGCCTCCTGGGCCTCCTCGCTAACCAACTGTGCCAGCGCTTTCTACACAGCCTTTGGTGCTGTACAAATGGACAGTCCACTCTCAGCTCTGCTGCACAGAGGCTCTGCCTGCCTGTCCTTACGTGGTAGGTCCTCAGTACAGCTCAACACGCTGCACACTGCACACGAACACCGTATCCAACAGGTACACTGGTCACATCCTACTGTGCCAGATTTGAGCACTTGATAGGATAGTTTCCCAGCAGAAGGCAGTCAAGCATCTAGTCCTAAAAATGCCAGTGTACGACTGCTCTGTAGATGGCCATCAACATCTTGAGAAGGGGGCTGGCAAGATGGTTCAGCAGTCTAAAGCTCCTGCTTAGGAAAACTTAGGCATCCACAGGGACTGTGGTTCAATCCCAGGCACCACATGCTGTGCCAGCCCCACCCCCAGGGCAGGCTGAGCTGGCCATAATACAAAAAAAAAAAAAAAAATCTTGAGAAGGGAATTCCTTTACATAATTCCAGCAAAGCTTCCCAGTGGGTTAGATGATGGCCTTGCTCAGTGCCAGGCATGAGGTCTGCATGTATCAGGGCTCAGTGAATGCAGGGTGGAGGAAATACATCTCTCCCCTTCCCACGCATTCCCCAGAGACCTCTGTACCTGACACCTTGCCATCCACGCTGCCTGCCATTCCCACCAAATGCTCCAGGACCTGCTCACAGCAGGTGGTCTTCCCAGCGCCGCTCCGTCCCAAAGCTATGATGCTCTGGTCTCTGCGCTGGCTCAGCATTGCCCAGTAGGCCTGCTGGGCCAGGGAGCTGATGTGGGCAGGCACACCATCCCGGCGGCCCTTCAGCACCTGCAGGAAGATGACAGGCGTAAGTCTTCCCACCCAGGCACTGCTGGAGCGCACTGCAAGATCGTGCCCTGCCCCGGGGCATGGTCCCCATGCCCCACCCCTACTCTCCTCTGACCTTGCCTGAGAAGTGTTAGTACTTCACCAGGCAGGGCCTCACCCGCAGGTCTAATCCTGCCATCGGCTCAGTGTGAGTCCCTGGGCAACCTATGATCCTTGAGCCTAAGTGAGTTAGAGACTTAACCCGGAGTCCCATCAGCCACTGAACTTCATCTCACCACTCAAATCATAGCCCAGTGCCTGCCTCAAATGAGATAGTTGGATAAAATGGGGTGATTGATTAGTGATGTCTGCCACTAAACACTCTACAGCAGGTGGGACTGGTGCATGTCCTATGCATAGGCAGTGACAGGCACACCCACTTTCTCCTCGTTTTTCTTCCTTTAGCAAACCCCACTGAGGGTCTGCAATGCAGCAAGCCCAACACTATGAAAAATGGGTAAAGGAAATCTCTGCCAACCACATGGAGATATACTTCTACATCTATTAGAATGGCTTAAAAATTGTCAGTCACTGTCAGGTTCTGGAAAAGATGTGGAGCAACAGGAATTCTCAGACTATCTTGGTAGGGGTGCGAGATAGTTCCAAGACTCTTCACACAGCCTGGCAGTTTCTTCCTCAACCCCCAACACCACACCAGGGACTTAACCAAAAGAAATGGAAATAAGTGCTCTTGGGCTGGAGCGATCACTTGACAGTCTAAATGCCTGCCTGGCAAGCCCAAAGACCCGGGTTTAATCACAGGTACTCCACACCATGCTGGCCGCAGAACCCCAGGTGTTCTGTACTGGCCACCAAAATTGAGTGTGGTGGCACATGCCTGTAATCCCAGTCTGGGGAAGCTGAGACAGGAGGACCACTACAAGTCCAAGCTGCATAGTGAGATCCTGTATCAAATACATAAATAAATGATTTTTCAAAAATTAAAAAATTAAAAAATATGCTCTCACTGAACCTCTGTGTTATTGGTTACACTGAGTAAATACACAACTCTACCCATACCCCCCAAAAATGGAGACAAACGTCCTTCAGCTGATAAACCAAAGTAACTGGCCATCCTGAGTCCTGCCTTGCGAGTACTGGGCCTCATAGAACGCCTCAGTCCTGGGATGATTGTCACACTAGGAACAAATAAACAAACCAGTGAATCCTATGGTAAAATAAAGGAAGAGGCTGCTGATAAATGTGACAAGATGTCCAAATCTTCAACTGCATAATAAAGAAGGAGACACGCTGATTCAAAATGATTACATACAGTACAATTGCATTTATGTGACCTTTTGGAAAAGACAAAGTTATCAGGACAGGACACAGACGAGTGGCTCCCAGGTGTGGGGCTTGGAGCTGGGGCTGATCACAGAGGGGCCCAGAAACCTTTCACAGCTGGTAGCAACTATCCTGCAATTGATTATGGAGGTGGTGACCCAGCTGGTTACTTTTGCCAGAAACTCACAGAGTCAAGCACTAAAAAGATGAATTAAACTGCATATCAGTTATACTTCAATTAACCTGGCTCTAAAAAGTCTCTGTTGCTGAGCAGCTTGCTTCTGATAGGAAGGGAGAGATGATAAGCACGGGATTTAGTTCTAACCAAGAGTGGTCATTTGAAAACCCCAAGCCTGGATGAGCTACCAGGGCAGTGGGGATTCAAATGGGAGCAGAGACTGTGGCTACTGGGGCACCCCGACATTAAGACGCCAGAGAGCCTCCCAGGGAGGCACAGAGAGAGGTTCAGGAAGGAACCAGGACAGCAGAGTTCTGGACCCAGGGAAGGGAAGGAGCGCTTACAGGAGAGGGAGGGCCCTAGCTCTGCAGCACACTGAGGACCAAGCGAAAGGAGACTGGGGGCTGACTCTGGCCTTCACAGTAGCGCGCTCGGAAGTGACGCCGACAAGTGTCTGCTTAGCAGCCTTCAGGGAGAAGCAAAGTGGAGCTGTGACATGAGAGGGAGTGCGTGGAAGGTGGAAGGCAGCAGGAGGGTCCCTGCTGGAAGAGGGTGTGCAGAACCCAGGATGCCAAGAGGTGGCCACAGAGCCCAGACCTCCCTAGTGTGTTGAGCTAGACACAAGCCCAGGACGGTGGCCCTCTCCCTATCTGAGACCTCCAGCTGGGGCACTCAATCTATGCTGCCCTTTCCTGCTCCAAGACACCATGAAGAGCTACAAGATCCCAAACTACTGCAAAGATCACAGCTCGGCAGGTTTGTGCAGCAAGCAAGCAAAAGTAGGACAAGCCCCAGACCACCTGAGCACAACCTCAGGGCCCAAGGCACCCGGTCCTCAGAGCTAAGCCCTGAGCCACCTCGGCCCTAGAAAACTTCAAGCCCCAGGAGCAAGCTGTCCCTTTCATCAGCCCCTCAGGTCTGCTATCTGGAGAAGAGAAGGGACTTTATCTGCACTCAGGCCCATGCGTGCACAGGAATGCACAACATCTCTGCACACTTAGCTGCCCACCTGCAACCTCCAGTTGCATAGCTGTTCACACTCACAAAGAGGCCAATACCCTCAGCTCCCAGCCGCCTGGTGGACCCAGCCCCTCCTTCTGTGAGAGAGCCCCAGCTGTGTCCCAAAGCCATCTATAAGGCAGCCCAGCCCTCGCCTTGCCGCAGGTCTGTGCTCCCACCTGGTGGCCATCTGAGGAATCAGAGTGGACTCAGCCAGAAGCCCAGGAGTAGCTATGGGTTGGGCGTCTTAGGGAAGGGGCAAGGAGGTCACCCTGACCCACATGACCTGCACACCGCTCCCACTGCCCACGCTTGAGGCACTCGTGCTGGAATTCAGTGATGGCCGAGTGTACCTAGCCTGCTGTCCATGTGTGGACAGGCGGCCCTTCCAGGGCTTTCAAGAATCAGAGGCATCACTCAGGCTCGCAGCCAGCTCAGAGGCCCAGTGCTGCGAGCACAGACGCATAAACACTCAGGGAAGGGATGGGAGAGGCCAGGATCAAGCTGCTACCCACTCGGGACTTCTAAGGTCCTTGCAGCCCCTGGCCAAGGACAGCATGCCCAGAGAGGCCTGGGAGTATTAAAGGTGCAGGGCAAGTTACTTGAAGACATAGGTCTTTGAAGGAGAGATGCAGGACTATGAATTCGGGCAGTGGAGACTAGGGTGAATGTGTCCTGGGAGGAATTCGGAGGGTAGGATGTGAGTTTTTCTGTTGTTTTTGTTTTTTATCCCCAAAAGATGCGAAAGCAGACCAAAGAGGCCTCACGTCTCGCCAAGTGAGCCGCTTCCCCTTCTCCGTCCCGTCTCCCTCTCCGCCTCCAACAACAGCTAAGAGGATCCCCGCTATGATGTCCATCATCTCCCACCCACTCACCGTCCTGCTAAGAATCACCAGCAGCCACCGTTGCTCGCAGAGTAAAAGCCAGAATCGTGCTGTGCACACGGGAGACCTGCCCAGGGCCGCTGCACTCCTCCTGGCCTCAGACCTCACCCACCTCCGCCTGCACATGCTCCTCCGCGCGGCCACAGGCATGCTACTACTGTACAACCTGTGCTCTGCCCTGCCGCCGCAGCCTGGCAGCCTGGCAGCTCAGGGGCGTCTGGGGAAAGCAGGACGATCAAGCGAAGGACCCAGCTGCGGTTCCACTTCTCGTCACAAGGTGGCGCATAAAAATTACCTTTGCTTTTGCGGCCTACCTTGACAACAACTATGTCTACACTGGGAAGGAGGGAAAAATGGGGAGGCAGAAAAGCGAAAGGAGAGGGCTAGGCTGTAACTCCGTGTAGGAGCGCTTGCCGAGCATGTGAGAGGCCCTGGGTGCCATTTCCAGCCCCCACGTGGGGAAAACATGGAACAGCAACCACAAAAGCACCTGAGGCTTCCATGTGCGCCTCCCGGTGGAAGTTCAGGACCAAGCGTCGGGCACTGTGTTGGGCACAAGGAGGAGCCCGAAGCCCAGTTCCTCCACGTCCTAGGCAGGACACCGGCTTCTCCGCCCCGCCACCACTGCCCATTGGTGATATAGGCCTACAGACATCACTGCCGCGGACAATACGAAGTTCGAGTCAGGACACGCAGGCATGGGCGGTGTCTGGCACACAGGGGACACCCACTCGGCAAGTCCTCTCTACTGTGATCACTCGTGACACTCGCGGCTCCCGACCGGCCGCCTGCACCTGCTCTCCGGCCAACCAGGCCCTCCATGCCCAACATGCTCTGAGCCCGGCCTTCCTGCCCACCGGCGCTCCCTCGGCCGTGCCTCACCTTCCCTGAAGAGGGCGCCGTGGGCTCCAGCGGCTGCAGGACGATGAGGTCCCGCCCGGCTCGCGTGTGCAGCAGCTGAGCTCGGGCTCGCTGCAGAAGCGTGTTGAGAACACTGGATTCATTGACGCTGACAAGCGAGGCCAGGTCGTTGGCCTGGTCCAGCTCAGGGGGGTTGGCCTGCGAAACACACACAGGAATCCATGTGCCTCCTTTGCCCCTTGGTGCACGCCTGCATGCACGCACCCATACAGTACTCACAGGCCCACGTTTACATGCACCCAGGAAGGCATGCATACATGAACATGCATGCAGGTATCAAACCATCTGGTCCTGGTTGCCCATTGAAACTTGATTCCTTAGAGATACCCCCAACCCCTAAGAGTAAAGTTGATGCCCCAAAATACAGGCTATTGAAACCTATGCTACAGTTAATTGCTAGTAGCAGGTTTATCTGTGAGCTTTGCTGGAAGCCAGAGTGAAAGCAAAGCTACGACGTGATCTTCAGTGCCCATAAATGAAAAGCGGTCACTTTCCTGAATCAAGGGAAGAATCCCACTGTCAACACCTGACAAGCATGGCTCTTGATGTGTTTTTGTGAAGGGCTTGCTGTAGGCAGAGTGAGGGCTCCATAATGTTACTCGCCAGAGGAGAAAGGAGCGCAGTGGGGTATTCCTATAACTTTCTCAAGGGCATCAAACCAAAGTGCTGTCTGTAGTCAGGGACAAAGAAATCTCTTGTGGGGGTGGGAAGGAGGCTGCAGAGCAGGCAAGGATAGGATGGAGCCTTACCCTGTGAATGTGCTCCTCGTCGACCTCGGTAATCGTTTTGTCAGCTTCAATGCAAAGTCGCACTCTTCCTGCCGGCAGGTCAGCTGTTCCCTCATCTGGCTTTAGCACCGTTGCTGGTTGGAGAGAGAGAAAAGGAAGTGTAGAAGAGGAGAGGGCATGTCGAAGGATAGAGAAGAGAGTGTGGGGCCAGGGCTGGGGAGCTGGAGGGGTAGAGAGACAGGTTAGATGGGGACCACATTCTCTCCCACTGGGGGCTATTTACCTGGTGAGTTCTCAGGCTTGGCCCACCAAACTCTTTAAGGACAGAGGCTAAGTCTGACTTACAGGGATAGGCAGAGTAGGCAATCAGCTGGCTGGGGGCACTGGCCCACCTCATACCTAGAAGTGGTATGCAGACTGCCATTCCTCTTTGGGTGCCCATGGCAGACATCACTAATCAATCCCTCTTTCTGGCCATATTGCAACTGGAAATCAGAATCATTTAGCAGAGTGTGGTCATTAGCCACAACTAACTGACAAAGTGGGATTGTGAGATGGAATCTCTTTGCCCCCCTGCTCTGGACTCTGCAGAACTGGAGGAATCCAACCATCCTTATGGCAGGAAATCATTAGTTAATTAGTTATCAAGGCTCAGATGTCATTGAAACAGTACCCAGTAGGCCAACTACCAAAGCTGAGTTATCCCCAATCCCCAAAAGACCACATGTCCCTGTCCTAGTCTGTGCTCATCCTTAACAATCTCTTTCCACCCCCACGTGTGGTCAGGACTCACCAAAGGGGGCCAAGAGGGAAAAGGGGCACAAGAGGCTAACACCCTGATTACCAAGAGTAAATCTGTCCTTCTGAACCAGCCAGACCTTCTCTGCCTCGTACCATCTGTCCTCATGAACCTGAGAACGGAGACCACACAAATTAAACCAGCAGTGACAGCAGCCCAGCCCTAGTGTACAGGGACTTTGTCACAGTGTGTCCTGGGACTACTGAAACCAGAATGGGGGAGGAGTGCTTGTTCAGATGCAGGTTGCTGGGCCCTGCTGCACCTGGCCTTAGGAATGGGACCTTACACAGCTGAACCTGAGAATCTGCATTTTAGCCCACCTGCTCTTTTTGCCATCTCAGCATTAGGAACTGTTGGGTGACATGGTAAATAAGCTGATCCCTCAGCTAAGTGGGAGACTTCCCATTCTGAGAACTTGCTCCCACTCATGGACAGGAGCATGCATGCCTCAGGACCCTCACTCATCAAGGAAGTGTGTGTCCCCTCATCTAGCGGCCTCCTGGCTCTGGCACCCCTGCGATGCCACTCTCCCTGGGGGGCAGGCATTTCCCATGCACCTGTCTCTGGAGGATCCTGCCCACCACTCCCACCACTCCAGGGCTGCAGCCCATCACCTGGTCCAAGTCTCCACTGTGGTCATCTCTGGCCCCGTCCTGCAGGGCAGGCCCCTCCTGGGTCTGCTGCATCGGTCCCGGGGGCCTTTCTGCCTGAGTCTCCAGAGAAGGCTCTGCACGCCCCTGCTGCCGTGGCTCCACAACCCCAGCTGCATCCTCTGCTTTGGTGCATGGCTCCTCGGCTCTCTGTGCACAGCTTTCTGGCTGGCTCTCTGGCTCCATGGCAGCAGGTGACCCCCTCTCTGTAGTCACTTCCTTTGGGACTCTGCAGCCCTTCTCAGCCTGGCTCCCAGCTCCACCTGAGCCCACAGCCTTCCTTTGGGGCTGCTCCACCTCTTCTGACTTTGGGGTCTCATTTGCCTTCCCAAGCTCAACTGCTTCTTCCAGTGCCTGGGGAGCTGCCCCCTGCACTTTGCCCCTCTCCTCTGTCTTGGCCTGAGGCTTACCTGTCTTCCCTGCAATACTCAGAGGCTCGCCTTCTCTGTCCTTGTTCTGGGGACCATCCCCCTTGCCTTTTCTGCTCAAGGGCCCTCCCCACTTTCTCCCCTGCACTTGGAGCCCAGCTCGTTTCCCTTCAGCTCCTGCATCCTTGGACACATTTCTCCTTTCCATCTTACTTGGAGGATTCCCTCCCTCCTTCTCCACTGCCCGCTGTGGCACCCCATCACCTGTCCCTTGGCTTTGAGGCCCAGTGTTCTGTTGTTCTTTGCCCTTGGGCTCGCCCCCTTGCGACGCCTTGGTCTGGAGGCCCTGACTCCCTATCCCCACTGTGCCTTGGCCCTTCTCGCCTTTTGTCCCTGAGTCCCCATGACCCCCAGTTGGGGTCTCTTCAGGCTTTGAGGCCAAATCCTCAGTGCTGGCCTGAGGACCAGAAGGAGTTCCTGGGGTCTCCCCTTTCTTTGCACCTCCAGGGTCTGTGGCTGCAGGTGAGGTCTTGCAAGTGGGGACATCACGGGCTTGGGTCCTCTGCTCCGGCTTGGCAGCTTCTGGGTCCAGCTTGGCCACCATTAGCAGCACATCACCCCTCCTCACTCCCTTCTTGAAGGGCAGGGTTTTTCTGGCTGGTGTCCTAATAGGGGCTGGCTCCTGGGGCCTCTCGCCATTGACACTGGTCACCTGCACAGGGTCGGCACTGCCAGACCCCTGGCTGTCCTTGCCTGGAATGCTTGAGCCTTGTGGGGAGGTAGACTGGCCATCCCCAAAAGTACGTTGGCTTCCGGATTTAGTGTCACTGTGGGCCTTGCTGCTGGGTTGGCTGATGGAAACTTCTGGGGTCTAGAAAAGAAATCACCATACTGAGCAGCTGATCCAACAGCTTTGCCATGCACTCACGCTTATCCACCTGCCTATCCATCCAAATTACCCTCCAGGCACCATCATCCAAGTTCCCACAGGCACCATGCCAGGCAAGGAACCTGGGCACAAGCCCTCAAGGCCAAGGAACACAGTGGAAGGACAGTGAATTTGGGAGCCCCACGGAACCAAGTTCAACTCCTGACTTGCACATGCTCAGTGTGTGGCCTTAGGAAAACTATTCTCCCCCACTGAACTTGCATCAATAAAATGAAGATGGTAAGGCCCTGCCTTCCAGGGTGGGCATGTGGGCCGGTGGTGCTGCACAGAAAAGGGTTCCACTCACAGCAAGACCCACAACAGAAAGTACCGCTGCTATTATTGCCGTTATTACTCTTGCCTTAATTTTCCTGCTGGCCAGGAAGGAAATGAGGAAAGGAAGCCCTTCCTGTCATTAGAGGTCCCACTCTCCAGCTTGGTGATCACTGACAGCATCGTCCTTAGTTACCCTCTAATTCAGGCAGCTTCCCCCTCCCCAAGGGCCATGCAGATTTGGAGTGGGGTGACAAGCAGGGAGGGCTCTGGAGCACCCAGGCACAATGAATGATGCTAGCTGCTGCTCCTGCTGCCCAGGTCCTAGACCTGCTGCCTGCTCTGGCTTCAAGCCCTGGTTTCCATCCCTGGGTCCTCTGCTTCCACCAGACCCTACCTACCACTTGGGGCTGCCTCACACCCGAGGGATTTCCTCAGCCTGCCTTCTTCCTGGGAACTCTTCCTGCCTGTTCCTGCAACCCTACGCAGCCCCCATTCTAAGGGCCAGCCCAGCGCAACCCAGCTCTGTTGCCACCTCTATGGATGGAGAACTAGGGGACATTCTGCCACGATGCCTGGCCCCAGCCCAGCCCTCATCTGGGTCTTCCAGCCAGGGCCATGCGATGCAGCCTTGCCTACATCTGTGCTGGGGACTGGAGCCCACGCCTTCTCTTGCTCAAACCAACCCTGAGATTGAAACAATTCCTCCTGCCAATCCCAGCCTCCATGTCTTTTTTCAGATCTTCTTTCCCACTTGGCCATTGCCATGGCCTCGGAGCTGGGCTCCCTTCTGCTGATCCAACACTGTCAGTGGCTGCCCGCAGTTCACAGGAAAATCACTCCACACCACATCAAACATTCAGACCCTCAAGGAGGAGCACCTGGCCCTTTCTGGTCTGATTGTCCCTTCTTATCTCATGCTGCAGTGAACATCTCCCATATGCCTGACCTGTCCCTGCCTCCCTGAGCTTCCAGTGCTGGGGGCTCATGCCACCCTCGCCCTCATCACTTTGCACCACCTGCTTGTCACTGTATGCCCAGCTCCGCTGTCCCTCTCCCCCACACTTCGCCCAAACATCTCTTTCAGAAGCCATCTCACACATCCACAGAGTCCCAGAGCACTGGGCTGGTGCTTCCGTCCCATCAGTGGCCACACTCTGAGCTCCAGTCTAGCCTTTATTTGTGTACTTCTCCTCTGCCACGCAAGTACGTACAGCCCTCTCTTCAGCTCTGTACTAATGCCAATGGCAGTGACCAAAGACCCTTCGAAGGGAGTGCTGCTTCAAGGCCTGAGATGCAGCATCTTGCTGGAGCTTCCTAAGGACGTAGGGAGATAGGTGCTCAACTGCACCCCATTCTGCAGACAAGGATGCAGACATAGAGATGCCAGGCACCCCACAACACAGCTGCAATGTGAACCTGGTCTCTTGGACCCAAATGCTGCATACTTTAACAACCATATATACACACCCTTTCTCGACTTTTATTTTTTGTTTTTTGTTGTTGTTTTGTCTTTGTCTTTGTCTTTTTGAGTCAGACTGCTACTATGCCATTCAGGGTGGCCTTGAACTCACTTTGAGGCCAGGCTAGTCTCAAGCATGCAGTGATCCTTTTCCTCAGCCTCCTGAGTGTCAGAATTATAGCCTTGAGTCACCCTGGACTTTGACTTTCTAAGGTTCTGTGGAATTTCCTGAAAGCTTTAAAGCTCAGACTCCTTGGCCCCCTCCAAGGCCTCCAAGGTAGTCAGCCTGGAGCCAGCACCATGGTGATCTCAGAGCACTGCCAGAGCTCAGGGCCACGGCTCTGCACCCCAGCCAAGTGGCTCAGCCTGACCTTCTGGGACCTGTGAGACACAGTCTCAGAAGAGGATGCACTGCACCTGGTAGGCCTCACCCTGTATACCACTCCTGAACAGCGGTGAGTCAGTGCCTTATTTTTAGCTAACTGCCGCAGAAGAGGCAGTGCATGGGGATGCACCCCTCAAGCTCACTGAACCCAGCCTCCCCCATGCTGCGTGCCTGCCAGTTCTCACAGTCACAAAGCCCTTGGTCCCCACGGCAGCCTTCTGCACATATGGAGGGAGCAGGAGCCCCTCTGGAGTCCCTGAGGTCAGGAGGAAATGCAGAGCGCATCTGTTTTACAAGTGGAGAACCAAGGTCTGTGGAGGGGAAGGGACATGGCCTGAACTGCACCCAGTGAGGGGCCGGGGCCAGAACCAGGGCTCCCCAACATTCCTTTCACTCAAGGGCTCTGCTGCCTTGCCCTGGCCCCCATTGGCCACATGGCCTTAGAAAAATCAGGTCACCTCTGTGAACCTCATCCCCCCTCCTACCACATAGGGATGGATCCCTTGGCTCCTTGCCAGGATGCTGTGGGAACCACGTGGGACTGTTGGGCTGGCACGAGGAGAGAGTCCAGGGTTATTTATTGATCAGAACAAGAAACTGCCATAGCCAGGAGCCAGTCACAGGGATAAGCTCCAGAGGCCACCCTGACCCAGTTCCTGGAACACGCTGACTTTGGAGCACCCCCTGCTGTGATCTGGTGCCTTTCCATCTCCTGCCTTGGTTCTGAGTCTCTACCCAGCACTGGTAGTGGCAATTTGTCACCATACTCAACTCATTTCAGCTACTTCTCTTGTTCACAATGACACCAGCATGGCCCACAGCCTTATGAGTCTCCGTCCTCCACGACCCTCCAGAGCTGCCACATTGGCCACTTCACTCACAAAGATGGAGAACACACAGGCTCATGCTCAGGCTCAGCCTCCATCTGGTCTCAGCACCTGAGACCAGACACTGTCCTCCCAGGGCTCAGTCCCCACTTCCGAGGCGTGAGTGGGAGCTCACCCACGCTGCTGCCACAGTGCCTGAGGGAACCCACGAGCAGCACAGAAAGCATTCCTAGTGATTTTCAGAACAGGATGCCATTTTCTCAAGACCTGACAACTGCAGACTAGGGCCAGCTGGAGGCAGGCGGGCATGGGGACAGTGCTATCCTCCCCCAGCAAGGCTTGGCTGGAGTACGTCTACAGCTGCTGCTGTTTCAGCTGCCTGAGGACTTCCTGACACAGCAAAGCCATTGTCACTGCACTGTGGGCCTGGTCAGGCAGACAGAAGCTGAGACGGAGGAGCAAGGCGACAGGATGGCCACTGGGCTCAGGCAACGCCTGACCACTGGACCACTTGGCTCATTACGGCCGTGTGCCTTTTGCCCCCAAGGGGCATGAAGAGAAAGAAGAAGAAATGCCCTTTCTGGAAGCTTCACACAGTGATACACCCAGGCTGCATTGCCCTAGGGGCCTGCTGCCCTAGTGCCCAACCTCCCTGCCTAAGGATATAGAGGGAAGGAGGGAGGTAGCCTAGCCACCACCAGGGACTAGATAGGCCACAACATGTCCCATCCAGCAGCAGTGTTCCAAAGAATAAAAAGTTTTCAGGGGACATTGGTCATTTCAAAGATATGCCAGAAGTGACAGAGTGCTGAAGTCCCTAACCTGGCCACGCAACTGCCCCTCAATGGTTGGACTTTGGCCATTCACCCCAAGGGACTCAGGGGAGACGAAGGGGGAAAAGAAGGCAGCTGGTGGGAGCAGGGGTGCTCCTGAAGTCCTTGAGCCACAAGCATTTTCCACCCAACGTAGAGCAATTTTGATACTCTCGCAACAACACATCTATGCCAGTAAGTAGCAATAACCTGAGTCTCTTTTCCTGCTAAAAGTGAGCTAACTACTAACCTTAGCTAGTATGTAGTTTTTTTTCTTTCTGCAAAAACTAGGATAAAATCATCCCCACCCATTGTATATCAACTGCTCTCATTCATTAGCTCATTCATTCAACAAGCATTTCTTGAACCTTTTCCATTGGCCACATGCTAGGAGAACTGCCCAAGATGCAGAGTGAACAAAAAGGAAGTCACTGCTCTTAAAGAATTCCTAGCTGAATCAGCCCTATGATCAGATTTTGTGTTTTCCACAGTAAAGACAGGCATAGGAGATACAGGGCAAATCAGAGGAAGGAGAGCAAAGGGTGAACATCTAGAGATGGGCGATTGGGGCAGGGATGGATTGAGAGGAATCCTACAGGACAGGAAGCGCGCATGTTTGGAAAGACACCTGGTTCCCTTCCTGGGGACCACTCACCTCTTGCTCTGGCGAGGTGAGCACTGCCTCTTTCCTCCTTCTGGCTTCCTTGGACTCTTTCTCAGTCTCCCGGACCAGCTGCCGAATGAAGCCCCCCGGGATGACGGAGAACAGGGGAGGAGGCGAGGATGGTGGTGGGCTCTTATCTTCCTCCCGGATCTGTTTGCAGAAGCAAGCAAGAAGGGCTAGGAGTAAGCTGGTAGGGACAGCTGTCCCCAGAGAAGGTACAGTGGAGCCTGCAAGGACCACAGAGGACATCCAAGACTGAACCTGTATGATGCCCCATCAAAGTGGGGAGACCTCGGGGGCCTCAGGAGCCCCAGAGACCCCAAAACAGCCCATGAAGATGGAATGCAGTGGAGGCTACCCAGCCAATGTGATTCCTGCTTGGGCCATCAGAGCCATAAGTTCCTTGCCATGGCTTGGGATGGACCCAACTCTGGGAGGACCTGCTCAGAAAAGAGTGTCTCCAGTTTCCACAAGGGATGGATCATCCACACTCTCCCACCCTGCCGGTTGGAGTTAATATAATAGATCCACTTTACTTCCTGAGGGCCAGGACATGGCAAGGGACACAGGATTCTGCATCCAGAGTTTATGCAGTTTGCCCTCCACGTCCACGGTTCCCACATCTGAGGCTTCAACCACATGCAGGGGAAAATATTTAAGGGAAAAAAATTGCATCTGTGTGAAACACATGCCAACTATAATACAGCATAAGAACTCTTCCCATGGCACTGACACTGTCTTGAATATTATAAGTCACCTGGAGATGATTTAAAGTAGTCGAGAGGACATGCGTAGGTTCTGTGCAACTAATACACCATGTTAAGGGACTTGAATATTTGTGGATTGTGATATCTGCTGGGGGTCCTGATGCTAATTCCTCTTGGATACTGAAGGATGGTTCTATAAGGACCCATCCTGTGGCTATGGCTCCAACTCTATCACATGGCTCTACTGTATTTTTTTTTATGGCTTTCAAACCAGCACCTAGGCAGCCACAGTCTCCCTAAAACTGACTGGACAGACGCATTTTACCCCAAGAAATGTGTCCATGCCAAGGCTGGCTGGCTTTGGTAGAAGCTGAAACACCTCTGTTGGCCACAGAGAGTGACCTTAGTGCCTGAGATGTGGGGCCAACTGTGGCCAGCTGGTATGTGCGTCTTTGACCTGTTCCACTGTAGCTGCTCATAAGAAAGAACAAATCACCAGGGCTTTATATGGAAGAGCCACACTCTGGTTTAAAATAGCCTCCTTATCAAGGTTTCTGCCTATGTCTGGTAAAGGCTTGCTCTCTGCAGCCCTGCTGATAAAGGGATCCAGAGGGGACAAGAGACAAGAAGATGGGATGGGGTGGGGGTGAGGCAGACCTCTGCCCAGGCATGGGGGAGGGGCAGGTCACACAAGGCCGGGCTCAGGGCCAAGATCCACTTCATAAAAGAGAGTGAGTCTTAAGCTGGTATTTCCCTCTGTTGTTTCCAACACTGGCCCCAGTACTGTGTCTGGGCAGCCTGAGAAGGCCAGAGGGAGGCCAGATACAAGTGTTTCTCCCTACTTCTGCCTCCAAGCACATCCCAAGCACAATGCTAGGGTGCCATAGGCATGATGGGAAGTGGGGAGAGAGAGATTGAGAGAGAGAGAGCAGGTCCTTCCTAGTACCTTACGAGAAACACAAGGAAGAATAAGGGAAAGAGCCCATGTCTAATCC